>SNQJ01S0027231.1:3453-42898 GCA_010110895.2 Picea sitchensis | reverse complement strand
TTACCAATCACTAAGTCTAAATTGTCACCTATATTTGCATTATTCATTTAGGATATTAGTAATATATCCTCAAGTGATGACTAGTGATTTAGTTAAGATTTCCTAGCCTAGTCATCATGCATGATTTTAGGATCTAGAGCAAACCTCTCTATGAGCTGGCATCACCCATTGTACTATAAATATGTAACATTGGAGTGAATACGTAGAGGGTTGGCTAGTGAGCCTTTTCTGCCATGTTGTTCTTCTTGTTTATGTTTTATCATTTTCAACAATTTAAGAAATGTTCGAATTTTGTGTATGAGGGTTTGAGATGTTAATTCTTATAAATCAAAGTAAGTTAAAAGATGGACAAACTCAACCATTTTTCATCAAAATTAATTTCCAATCCAATAGGAATTTTGCAAGAAGTTATATTTTCACTTGATTGATGGGAACTTTGACTACGAAACTTTTCCTTTCGAGGTTTTATCCCATTTTAAAAAGAACCATATCGTCGATTTCTTAAAAAATGAGTATATTAGGGCACAACTTTACCTTGTCAGAAAAAATCTACTTTCCAAAAAAGTTGAGTTTGTCCAATTTTTAATCAAATTCATGTAGCCAAAAATATAATTTTTTGAAACAAAAACACATATTATTTAAAATTATTATCAATCACATGAAACATGTTCTATCTTCAACCTAAAAGGTAGCAATGTTGCACGAGTACCGCTCCCTAGATTTGGAGAACCCATACCCACGGTTTCCTCGCTCTTGGGAGCTTCTGAGCAGGTACAGAATGTTCCAAAACCATATGGAGCAGTACTGGGAGATCATGGAACTTTTTGGGAGAATTTCAATTATCCAACTGCCATTCGAAACCCCATTCCCACAATGAATCTTTCAAATTATACAGGTAGGTGAATTGCATTGGCGGCTTGAATCAGTATATCATGGTGAATTATTTTGATGACTTGAATATTTGATTAGTGGTTCGAATCTTTGTATTGTCGTTGGTGGTGGATTCATTTTAGGTTTTTACCTTGTGAGTTCGGAACCAAGCACCTTCTATATTCAAATTTAGGTCCATCGCATCTAACCGTGGTACTTATTATACTAGTGAATTCAATTCAGATTGGCAGATAGAAGAGCTTCGTGAGATGATGATTTAAATTTGTGGTATATAATTATTATAAGATTTAATATATATAACATTTAATTTTACATTATATATATATATATAATCTATTTTTAAGGTCACGGCCAAGACAAACATCAAATTGGTGTATGAGACCTCCTCCACCCAACGATTTGACTGGTAAAGTCTATGGAGGTATACATACCCTACCCCCCTCTGGATTTGAACTTGTGACCTCTTAAGAGGAAACACATGTTCTTAACCATTATATATATATAAGTTATATTAATATTAGTAGAGTTTACATTATTAAAATAGAAAATATGTATGATCTTCTTCTTTTTTGTAAATAAAAGGGGGACTATATATTACTTGAAAAAAATAAAAAAAAGTACATTGATCTTTGCTTGCCACATGTTCTGCCACATCAGGGAAACCATAACATGTGGCTTGCAAAAACATGAAAATCATAACGGTTTTTTCCAGAGTTCAACTTGCCATTTGTCATATTTCTTACAAAAGACGTGTCTGGTGACATGCACCAGAGAACATGTCCACCATGATTGTAGCTATAGATCATAAAACTTAACAAAACTGAAAAAATCCAAATCCTGAAATCTAAGCTGAGAGAGAAGCTATAAATTTGGCAAACCCGGGTGTCCATCGGTGCCGTAGGTAAAGATGAACTTTTGTCCGCAGGTCGGACAATGACTTTTGTCCGTAGAACATCAGACAAGGCGTCGAACAGGGGGTCCATGCATCGGCTTAGAGTGCGTTGATTCTGAGTTTGATCCTCCAGACTTCACCGCATATCAAATATTAGTTGCAAGTGGTCATCCAAGAAGTGATGTGGATTGGGCATAGGATGTTGAATTTTCCTATCCGCTTCCACGAGAGGAGTTGTATCCATGTCGAAATCCGCCAGTGGTGTGTCTTCCTCGTCCAACTTTGGGATAGAGTTCTTGGCAATCCATTCTGCCAGCTAGCTGGGGGGAATTTCTTCCTCCACCAAGCAACTTCCTTGCTCCATAGGTTAGCCTTGGGGTCTAGTGATGAATTTAGGCTCATGCGGGGATTCCAGGGGTTGTTGCACAAGAGTAGGAATCTCTTCTTCCACTGATCAACTTCTCGTGTCATACATAATTTCAGAAGGGGGTAGAGGAAAGTTCTGGGCATGAGGGGAGGGAGGGGGCATCTCGGTCCAATTCTAACCTCTTAAAGGGGAGATGGTCGAAGGAAGGGGCTATGAAGGGTCAAGGCGGTTGCGCCTCGCGACGAAGCTGTAAAACAATGGCCCCCTTTTGGGTTTTCCACGCTCTCTGGGCACGATTAAAGGATAACAACAAATATGGGGCAGCAGAGGTGGAGACCAGGCTAGAAGAGTCACATTGGTGAAAAGGAGGCTGAGAAAGGTGACCAACAGAGGTAAGGACGCGATGAGAGAAGGTCCACCACAAGAATACACAGGAGACAGAGAGAACCAGAGAGCCAACTGAACTTGGTAAATGACAGAATGTCGAGGAGCTCTTACCTTTATAGTAGCCGGTTGAATGCTAGTGGGGGATGCCATGAAAGTTGAAGTGACATTAGCTCGAGGACAAGTACCCGCTTCAAAGCTCCAAAGCTGGTTCACATGCATAGCCATTAAGTTCTCAGAGGTAGAGAAATGCACTACCATAAGTGCAGTGTTAAGGCCCATCATTGAAATGGTGTGGGGGAAAGGGTGGCGGTTGGGGGTAATAACTCCCCTAGTTTCCAGCGCGCCACCTTTCGCTCTTTGGCTAGATGTCACCCCATCCGAGGAGAAAATATGTATGATATTGTATAAGGGTTTATATGATTTTTGTATTATATTATTATTTTTTAATATATGTTATTTTTGCTCCCAATTTATCATTCCTTGTAGATTTGGATGGAACTTCTAATCGTGCTTGATACTTGTATCTCTGCTCCCAACACTCCCACATTTTCGAAACTCATGTAACTTTAAAAAATGGAGATTAATCACTTAATAACTTATTTCATTGCAACTTATTTGTTTTATAAAATAATAAGTTTTTGGAAAAAAATTGTAAGAAGACCATCAATAAAACTAACACCTAAACTATAAATAATTAAAACTTGTTTAAAATTAACATTAAGTAACAATAAATCAATTTATACATGTTGGAGCCTCTCTTATAATGGGTTGAACTTTCTCCCAATGTAATATGACATGGATGTTTGTTTTCTTCAAATACAATCGCTCCATGGTACCACTCAATACCCAACCGCATTAAATAATTGAAAGAAAGAAAATGATTTTAACGTCCACGAGGCTAACAATAGACTATGGGACAGACCGCCTCACACACTAAATTCTGCAGTTCATCCCTTTTCATGTTCAAATTGACGATGAGCTCCTCCAATTTCTCCACTGTCCCCGTGCTAAATAACTTGTTCCAAGAGCTAGTTGTCAAGATACTTATATAGTTGTCCCTACTGTCTTTGAAGGCTTCACACTCTAAAATGAAATGTTTTTTTGTTTCCACTTTTCCAGAGGTGCAAAACACACACACCCTTTCTTCCTAAGCTTCTTTTGATCTTTTCCAATGCCCAGTATCACAAAGGAGTTGATGGGAATTGGTTCTTAATTGGGCAATACACATTTTGGCTCTCCAAGATATATTGGCCCCTATGTACGCTTTTTGATGATGATTGTATGTGGTGTTAAACTCTTCAATATCATACTCTTTCTTTCTCCCGAGCCCTTTATCCCAAGTTCGCTTGTGGAACCTATCAATATCAAAATTCTTTATCTCTTCACTGTTCGTAGGGCACCTGTTCAAGTGGATATCCCATCTATTAAGCCATTTAATATTTTGTCGCATCCATGTCTTCTTTCTTTTGCACAATTTGTCATTGAATATGACCTTGGGCCACCAATTGTCTTCCATTTGCTCAATTTTTTTAGATATCTTATGAGACGCACCATAGCCATTGCTTCAATAGGAGCAACCCCCATTTCACTCAACATGATATCATAAGGGATTGAACTTTTAATTTTAAACTTGTTTGAGATCAAGCGTTTTTTAATCTTATCAATTTGCTTCCATTGTAAGTCAAATGTGTTGTTGGCCCACACTTCACAACCATATAGAACCACCGGGATCACTAAAAGCCCAAAGAGAGTTTGCATAGTCTTCCAATCCCGTAACTTTGCTTCTCCACACCTATTTTGAAAAGCATAGAACGCTTTCCAACCTCCCAAAGTTCTTGTCTTTCTACAACATTCCCAACTTAGATTTTTGTTGAAGTCAATTCTGAGGTATTTGTAATCTGTCACTTCTTCAAGAGTGTTTCCTTCAAAGTAGAACTTATGTTGCTTATGTGTTCTTTTGCTAGAAAAAATTACCACTTTTGTCTTACTAGTATTGACTTGCATCCCCATTGTACTACAAAAGCGCTCAAGGGAAATTAAGTGTTTTTGCAAACTAAGAGTGGATTTAGCAATCAGAATAAGGTCACCTGCATACAAAAGAAGCCTTATCACAAAATCACCCAAAAGAGCACCATCACCCTCCTGTAAGTTTAACCACTCTTCAAGTTTGTCTATGTATAAACCAAAAAGGGTAGGGGACAATGGGCACCCTTGCTTGACCCCGGTATCACTCCTAAAACTTTCGGAGATACCAGCTGACGTTCTGATTTTGACTTTAACCTCCTCATATAGCCTATGGACGGCTACTCTAAGATGTATAGGAACCCCAAGTTCCTCCATTCTATGCCAAAGCTTATCTCTAGGGACCGTGTCAAAAGATTTTTTGAAATCAACAAAGCAACAAAAGGCTTCCTCTTTTTTGTCCCACACTTTTTCAATGATGTGCCTTAGAGTTATACTGTGATCATTCATTGAGTGTTTAGTTTTGAAACATGCTTGCCCTTTAGCATGCTTATCCCTTTCTTCCGCCCACTTGTTGATTCTATTTTCTTACATACTTCCAAATAACTTTGCAAACAAGGGGTTTATCATTATGGTCCTATAGTTGGAGGGATTGTTGACATCCCCACTCTTGAAAAACGGTATTGCTAGGCTCGTTTTCCAATTTGTAGGGAACCCTTGTTGAATGATGTTGTTGAAAATTTTCTTAATGTGAGGTGCAAGAGTTTTTGAACCCCACTTTAGATATTCTGCTTGGAGTTCAACTAAATCTTTTGCTTTTCCAACACCCAACTTTTTGATACCCACCTCAATTTCTTGCACAGTGAAGAGCTTAGTAGTAGTGTTGACCAAGGGAGGGGGATCCACCTTAGGATCTTGCTCATAAAGTTGCTTTGCATACTCGAACCATTGATAGGTTGTGATATTATTTTCAGTTTGTTTCTTTCTAGTTTGAAGTTCCTTCCAAAATAACTTGGGGTTATTTTTCCCCAAGAAGATTAGTTCCTCCTTCCTTAAGATCATGAAATCAACTTTTTTCTTTCTTGCAGTTTGCTTGTAAGATTTTATGTTTATTTATTTCTGGCTTGACTCTTTCAAAGTTTTCCTTGTTGTTTTTCATTCCTCATCAAACCAAACATTAACCAGAAAGCAATTTGTTTCAGATTTCCTATTTTTTGCTCTTTTTCATTCTGTAAGTGCGCTTTGGATTAAATTTGTTAGCTCATGGCTATGAAGGCCCTGGGATGGAGTTTTCTCCTTGTTAAACAACCTCTTTATCGTTGTCTTGAAGGTGTTACAACTTTTTTGAGTCAACAAAATTATACCCTTTGAAGGAGGTTGTTGAATGTGTTGATTTATAGTCACATGTTGTTGTTGTTCAACCCAAGTTAGACTTAAATAGATTGGTTTACGATCAGATTTCAACTCCCACAGTTGTTCACCAATCAAAACTTCCTCCATTTTCTCACATAAGCCATGTCAGCAAATTGCATAGTCTACTACACTTGCTCCATTGTAGGTATTGCAGGTGAAATTGCCAGAATTCACCCATCTAGCCAACCCATTACAAATGACTAAGTCAAATGCCCCACATAAAGTAAGCAGTTGCTCCCTAAAAAAGTTGCAGTTTTTGTTGTCCTCTGAAACTCTTGTCCATTGATGGTTTCTTTCTTCTGTATGCCAAATGGGGTTGCAGTCTTCCTTACAATGAAGAATTCTAGCTTGTTCACTTGTTGTTCTAGCATTGAAATCACCTATAAGGACTTCACTTAGTTGAGAGTACACTGCAATATTGTTTTTTAAGGCTGCAAAGGGGTCTTTGTGGTCAAGCCCCCTACTTTTGTAAGTTTTTGAAACTTGTGGGGCAAAATAACATGTTGCAATCCTGATGATGTTACCATTTTCTAATATTTTAAACCAAATGAATTGTTTATTTGAGTCTTCTCTTTCTAACTAAATGAGACGACCTTTTTTTTTCTTCACTAAGACCATCATACCCTCGTGTCCTTTACCATTCTCAACTGCTTTGTTCCACACTGCCATCTTCACATACTCTTCAAAACAGAGGTGTCTTGCACCATTCATGCTCATGTGTTTCCAATAGACAAATTATGTCTCTATATTTCGCGATAGGTCCTAACCTAGGTCCCCGCCTCCAAGGATAACCTCTGCAATTCCAACAAACTAATCTTAAGGAAACCTAGGAATAATTTGATTGCTATTTGTTTTGGTCTACAAGACTCAAAGTTGAGTCTTCACCCCTTTTTGTCATACTGGCCTTGTTGCATATTTTCCTGCTAATGAAATTGTTGTCTCTTCTTGGCTACCAACTTGTTGTCTTGTTTTAGAATGAGGATCGAAAAAGGCAATAACAACTTTTCCTTTGAACAACCATGCCCTTTTGCCCTCATCCCTTGCTGCCCTAACCTTTGACAACTCTTCCCTTCTTTCCTCTTGTTGTCTAATAGTTAAATCCTCGTCTAGAAAAAAGAGAGAGACTCTCAAGAGTTGCTTCTTGCCTAGGAGAATTTACTTGTCACGTATGCTTGACATGATGACTTTTATGGGCCTAGATCTCTTGTCACTAGGCTTACCCACCTTCCATGCTTGGAAAATTCGGCCTTGCCAAAGCAACTTGTCCTTCAAAAATTCACTTGCAAGATCGAGAGTACACTCATTTTTTCCATACTCTCTCACACCTTTGATAATTATGCTTGTTGTTCTGCCTTGTCTTTCCTTGTTTTCTCTACCTTGCATGTCATACTATTTGTCCATACTGGCCTTGTTGCATATTTTCCCTTCTAATGAAATTCTTGCCTCTTCTTGGCTACCAACTTGCTGTATTATTTTAGAATGAGGACCGAAAAAGGCAATAACAACTTTTCCTTTGAGCAACCATGCCCTTTTTCCCTCATCCCTTATTGCCCTAACCTTCAACAACTCTTCCCTTCTTTCCTCTTGTTGTCTGATAGTTAAATCTTCATCTAGAAAAAAGTGAGAGCCTCTCAAGAGTTGCTTCTTGCCTAGGAGAATTTGCTTGTCACGTATGCTTGACATGATGACTTTTATGGGCCTAGCTCTCTCGCCACTAGGCTTGCCCACCCTCCATGCTTGGCAAATTTGGCCTTGCCAAAGCAACTTGTCCTTCAAAAATTCACTTGCAAGATTGAGATTACACTCATTTTTTCCATACTCTCTCACACCTTTGATAATTATGTTTGTTGTTTTGCCTTGTCTTTCCTTGTTTTCTCTACCTTGCACGTCGTCCACCTCGCTGTGTGTTTCTTTTTCCATATGAACATAATTGTTAATGACTTGTGCCCAAGTTTTGGAATTTTTTGTAAAATCTCTTTTCTCTTCATCCCTTGGTTTCACTCTGTTATCACATGAACTTGTCAGAATCTTGTGGGTTTGTGGTTTCTACCTAAGTCTATAATTTTGCACTGGTCTCCCTGTTTTCCCAGCCCACAGCCAACCGTTTGAATCCTCGATCATGTAGGACACAACCATGAACACAAAGTGCAGCTTTCCCAACAGTCCATTTCGGGCTTGAAGCACAAGCAGAAGGCAGTTTTAATCTTTCAACGACAGAGATCCATCAAGCGAATCGATCGATGACGTGCATTTTTCGAAAGGTCAAAATTTCTGCGCAGATTAGCGACGATGCAAATGCCCAAGATCAAAGGTAGAGCAAAGATTAAATCTGGGTCATAGATCTCATTGGGAGAGATCAATGGTGGAAATTTAGCGCGGGAGTCGGGAGTTTGGAATATTGTTAAATTTGTTCGTCAAAAGGTCGAAGTATCGAAGTCCCGAAGTCCAAAATTAGTGGGAGTCGTTCGATCTAGAGGGATGCGTGGCACCAGATCTGAAATGCGGAGAAAGTCTTTGTGGGAGACTTGGAATGATGAGTGTGAAGTGTGAAATCACGAAGCGCCCAAGAATTGGACCCATGATCATAGCCCGTGATCATATGGAAAGAGGGCCATAAAAAAGGGTAAGAGCCTATTGAGCGGCTGGCAACTAGGGTTTTTGAGGAAGCAATCGTGGTCGTTAAATTCAAAGCAAGTCCGACCCTCGATCTGAATAAGGCCATTTCTCAATTTCGAGCATTGAGATATTTGGAATCAAGCGAAGTGGAGACTCCCAAAAGACAAAATCTTGAAGCACCTTTGGATATGAGCCCCAGGTCATGGCCCAAGGTCGCATGCAGGATGGAGCGATGGAGAGGAGTTGCACCAAAGGCCAAAAGCGCCCGTATGGGTCACATAAGAAGATCTGCATGGCCTCGAGGCATCGATATTGACTCAAAGAAGTCGTGGGCACCGCCTGGAATCTTCAAGGGTGTCAGGCCTCGTCTCGATCCCGATGAAGGTATTTAATGGAAATGGGGGAGGTGGTTGAAACCTCGTCTCACCCCATAAATGGAAAACAGGCTTAAGATGGTCGTGAGTGCAGACTAACAATCCAAAGTTTCCTTCTGGACGGATTTTCCTACAAAAACATAACTAAGGCATGTACAGTCTGACAAAGCAGGCACCGACTGAAAGCTTTAAATGCAGAGGTCTCATCACGCTCCCGGTGGTTGCAGCATTTCTAAGTATATATAGGCAGTTTTAGTATTTTGTTAAGGTCGTATGGTTGAGCTAGGCTCCTTGCTATTGTAATATTTTGATGAAGAACATTGGTTCTCTAGTTATGTACTTGATTTGAGACTTCTTGATTAATCTAAGTCAGTTTTCTTACCCCATCTTATTTGCCTCTGATACTGAGAGAGTTCATGAATCACTGATTCACATGAATTGTTGTAACTGTATTATGATGAATGTTTGATTATAATGTTGTTATAATTTCTTTCAGTTTCTTTGAGATTTGAATTCAAGAGGATCTTGCGTTCAAGTTTTTCTTCCTTAGGCTACTGGAAGACCCGATGTCCTTGACAGACCTCTACACTCTCCTCACCAAAGTCTTCCCTCTATTCACCCTTACTCCAACTCACTGACTGAAGTTGATTCCAGACCTCAATTGCTTGTGCATGCTAGTCCATATTTCTGAGTTAGAACGTTATTATCATTGAGTTTTCTCCATTTGACCTCTTAAAACTCAATTACACTCACATAAACCGATGGGTATTGGGCTTACCTTCTATGTAATTTGAAGGTGACTTCTAGTGCTAACTTTTCTGGAGTCGTGGTCGGGGAACGAATTGAAGACATTTCCTTGGGATAGAACGACAAAGAAACTTCGATTCTGAAGGTGCATAAGATATCAGTACCATTAAAGATTGCAACTTGCACCTGGTGAATCCACTATTTTGACTCCACTATTTCAGTTCTGGATCCTAAAGGAAGACACACGAGGTCCACTCCACTGTTGCCTTTAGCAACGCCTGAAGCTGGCCCATAGGAAATTATCAGAAAGGGAAAGACCACTCAAAAAGCTACCTCCACTGATGTACCAAGTTTTTCGTAACTGTTTCTGATTCTCCTATTATACAAACTACCGGAGTTTCAAGAAATTTAAATTTTGGAAGTTTTCCTATCGATTTATCCCCTCCTATTCTTGGTTTGGAAGGAGAGAGCTTTGATACCCCTGTCTCCCCCGAAGTTGTGAAGTGGTTTAGACCCAGGACCTTAGAAGACTTTCCTACTCCAGACTTTACTACTCCTCCTCCTATTAGAGTTGTTGCAGCTACAGAAGGATAAACCTTTGTTCCCTCAAGCCCCTTATCTTTATCTTTATCTTTATCTTTATCTATTGATGGGATTGAAGCCCTTGATGAAGCCTTCTTAAAGAATTGGGGTGATAGAAAGGATTTCCTTTACTATATTACAGAGTTCAGATCACCGAAGAAAGGGGAAGGGGAATCTGTTTCTGACTTCTCAAAGAGGTTTAATATAATGTATAATAAAATTTCCACTGAAGTTAAGCCTATAGAAACCTCTGCAAGATTACTTATTCTAATGCTTTTGACCCTGATTTATGCCTCCTGTTAAGAGAAAGAAGAGCTACCTCCTTGGCTCATATGCAAGATGCAGCCATTGAAGTAGAATCTAATATATTGGCAGTTGATAAGCTTAGGAGTAAGGTTGATAGAGAGATAAGAAAAGGTAGATCTGGAGGTTCGACTTCTAGTTCCTTTGTTGACCCCCCTCAAATGGATGAAGTAACCAAACTACTAAAGTCACTTTCTGCTAGGATGGAAAGATTTGAATCGGAAGGAAAGAAGAGCTATAGAAATCCCCAAATTGATGATAACAGGGGTAGTTTCAAAAGATCAATTAATGCCCCTAAGACAATCCAAAGAGATAAGAGGAACAAGGACCGAGATGATCTTAAATTCCAAACTCCTCTCCAAAATAACCTGGTTACCAATGAAAATGGAGAGGAAGAAGATTTTGATCCTGAGATTCATTGCCTTGGAGATACCTCTTCATCCCCTCATTTAACTCAGGCTGCATACAAAGAAGCCCTCATGAGTAATCAACTGAATGAGCTAAGTAATGGAGAAAAGACCAGCAGTGATCCAAATAGATATAACCTTCGATCCAAGAAGAAGGAAGGAAATCCTGACACTCCTGAACAACCTGCTAGAGTTGAGAACCCTGCTAGAGATATAGAAGATATCATCAAAGAAAGGAAGGCACAGAGCCCCCCACCAATGGTCAAAAGTCTTGTCCTAGAGGTGAAGGAGATTCTGAATCCTCTCTCCCCTTATAGATTTGAACATTAGATTCAAAACATTAGAATCCCTGTACTTCTCTCAGAGTTAGTCAAGCATGAGGATTTCAAAAGGTGCCTATCAAAAAAATTTCAGCCTGAACCTGCATCTCACTCCACAAACTCAGTTAACCTCCAAGATGAAAGGCCAGTTGTTATATTAAGGCCTTCGGTAGAGGATAGAGACGACCCCTCCCCTCCCTTCTATACCTCATTGAATATCCATGATAAGGTGTTGCATGACTGGTTGATGGATTCAGGGGAATATCACAATCTTATGTCTAAGATTGTCATGGAAGAGCTCAGGTTGGAGGTTACAAAAGCCTACCACGACCTGTATTCTTTCGACTCCGGGAAAGTAAAGTGCCTTGGGGTTATCAAAGACCTAGTCATTTCTTTGTTTCAGCTGCCAATGAAGAGCGTGGTCATGGATATCGTAGTGGCTGATGTTCCCCCTAAGTTCGGGATACTCCTATTTAGATCTTGGATAAAGAGATTGGGGGGAACCTTGCATATGGACCTTTCATACGCCACCATTCCTGTGTTCAGGGGTGAACAAAGGAGACTTTACAAGGAAGCTCAGCTGGCCTACATCATTAGTGATGAAACAAACCCCACCAACCATCCTATTTTTGTTCTTGACACTCGTTTGGGATCCAGCATATTGCAGCTCACTGATGCTCCTAAACCTCCTCTCGAAATCAGAAAGCATCCCATCACTTTTTGTGAAACCCCTCCTCCAACTACCTTTGTTTGGAAGATGTTCTTTGATGGAGCCTCTTCTAAGGAAGGTGTTGGTGCTGGAGTGGTGTTTGTTTCACCTTATAAAGGGACTATAGCTTCGTCCTGCAAGCTAGAATTTGAGGCTACCAACAACGTGGCAGAATATGAAGGTCTTGTTTTAGGTTTAAGGGCTGCAAAGAACACGTGGATTGAGGAGCCATCAGTATTTGGTGATGCAGAACTAATTGTTCATCAGATCAAAGGTATTTGCCAAGCTAATCATCCTAGGCTCAGAGCTTACAGAAACGAAGTGTGGGACCTAGTTGACAGTTTTTTCTTGGCTTTCAACATTTCATTTATTCCAAGAGAGGAAAATACCATGGCTGATTCTTTGGTTGTTTCAGCAAACCATTTCAGAGTCCCGTTGCCACCAAAACTCAAGTATGATGTAGAGGTGAAATATAGGCCCTTTGTACCTAACAATGTCAAGCATTGGAAGGTGTTTGAGGATGACCTAGAGCTCAAAAAATTCCTTGAGTTTGTTGATGAATTTTTTGCATTACATATAGATCAAGATCATGACTATGAAAATAATCCTCAAGCTGGCGTTATTCTAAGCAAAATCTCCCATCATCATATTGTTCAGTTGCCTAGCAATCATATTCCAAAAGGACTAGTTCCTTTGGAAAGACTATTTGACGGGAATGATGTGGCAGTGAAGGTTAAAGGTTCAGTTGATCATGTTGATGTAGCTGAGTACAATATTGGTACAAAGAAGGATCCAAAATTTGTCAAGTTGTCAAGCAGCTTGTCAAGGGAACAAAGGGTTGAATATACAGAGCTGTTAAAAGAATTTGCTGATGTGTTTGCCTGTACATATGAAGATCTCAGAACATATGACACAAGTGTCATTGAACATAAGATACCATTGAAGGAAGAGGCCAAACCTTTTATGCATAAATTAAGACAAATAAATCCCATGTTGCTTCCTATTATGGAGAAAGAGGTGAAAAATCTTTTGGATGCCCAGATTATCATCCCTCTGAGGTATTCTGAATGGGTGGCCAACTTGGTTCCAGTGAGAAAGAAGAATGGAAAAATCAGACTTTGTGTCGATTTCAAGAACCTAAACAGAAGCTCTAAGAAGGACAATTACCCCCTGCCAAAGATGGAGCACATATTACAGAGGGTGACTGGTGCATCTAGGATGTCCATCATTGATGGATTTTCTGGCTACAATCAGATTTCTGTCTTGCCTGAAGACAGAGAGAAGACAACCTTCACTACTCCTTGGGGTACATTAATGTACGCTAAGATTCCCTTTGGATTGATGAACACAGGGGAAACCTTCCAATGAGCAATGGACATTGAATTTATTGGGGAACAGGACAATTTTGTGGTCATCTATTTGGATGACATAACAATGTTCTCACAATCTGATGAAGAAAATCATGACCATTTGAAAAGGGTCTTTTTGAAATGTAGAAAGTTTGGTCTCTCTTTAAATCCAAAAAAGTCATTATTTGCCATGAAAAAGGGGAAATTGTTGGGGCACATTGTGTCAACTGAGGGGGTAAGGATTGATACAAGCAGGGTAGAAGCTATCCAAACTTTGTCACTCCCTAGATCCAAGAAAGAAGTTCAGTCTTTCTTGGGGAAAATTAATTTTCTGAGAAGGTTTGTTTCAAATTTTGCTGAGTTGGTAAAGTTTATCACAACCATGTCGAGGAAAGGAAATGAAATGAAATGGACTTCTGAATCTCGTAACTCTTTTGACCCAATAAAGAAGGCCTTGACTGAAGCACCCGTGCTCATCAGTCTTGACTACTCCAATGAGTTTATGATTTTCTCTTTTGCTTCATTTGACACAGTAGCAACTGTTTTATTGGAGAAAAATGCCGAAGGGGTAGAGCAACCCATTTCCTTTTTTAGTAGGGCACTAAGAGATGCTGAAATAAAGTATGACATCATGGAAAAGTAGGCCTATGCTTTGGTTAAAGCTCTCAAAGCTTTCAAATTTTATGTGCTACATTCAAAATTCATTGCATATGTCCCTTCAATCTTTGTGAAGGAGATCCTCATTCAACCTGACATAGACAGAAGAAGGAGCAAGTGGATTCCCAAAATCCTTGGATTTGATCTTGAAGTAAAGCCTACCAAATTGGTTAAAGGTCAAGGTTTAGCTAGGTTGTTGGCTGAATCTAATTATAAATCTTTGGGGGTCAATTTCATCAACAGTTGTTCAGAGAATCAACAAGCTGAGTTGTCTGATGAAGATCCTAAAGTCACACCCCCATTGGCAGGATGCACTTGGTACAAAGACATTATATTTTTCCTACAAAAGTTGCAGCTTCCTGATGGCATGGAAAAGAGCAAGGTAAGAGCATTGAAGCTCAAATCAATTAAATATTGTCTGATTGATCAGGTCTTATATTGGAAAGACCCTTTAGGAGTGTTGTTGAGATGCCTAGACCCACAAGAAGCCCAAAAGATTATATATGATTTTCATGATAGTTTATGTGGGGGGCATCACTTCTAGAGAACCACAACCTATAAAATTCTCAGGGTTGGGTATTTTTGGCCTAGCCTCTTTACTGATGTCTGTGCAAAGATCAGGGTTTGTATTAAGTGTCAGCAATTCTCTAGAAAGCAGCAGCTCAAGTCTTTGCCACTAAAGCCTGTGGTAGCTTCAAGGCCCTTTCAGCAGTGGGGCCTAGATTTTATTGGGGAAATTCATCCTGCTTCAATTGGTCAGCATAGGTGGATCTTGACTGCCATAGACTACTTTACTAAGTGGATAGAGGCCATCCCCACAAGAAATGTTTCCCACAAAGTAATCATTAGTTTTCTCGAGAATATTATGGCAATATTTGGCTGTCCAAACATAATTGTCATTGATAATGTTGCAACTTTCAAGGCTGAACCATTGATTAAGTTTTGTGAACCATTTGGAATCACATTGATTCACTCTACTCCTTACTATCCCCAAGGGAATGGACTGGAAGAGTCCTCTAACAAGAGCCTTATTAAGATCATCAAAAGACTATTAGAGGACAACAAGAAGGCATGGGATTCAAAGCTTAAATTTGCTTTATGGGCTGACAGAGTGACAACAAAGAGATCCCTTGGTGTCTCTCCTTTCCAGCTTGTGTATGGAGTTGAGGCCATATTTCCTTCTCAACTCGCCTTACCTATGGCAAAATTCTTCCAAGATTATCAAGGAGAACCAGATGATATGATCAGAGGAATACAACAGCTAGTAGAAGTGCAGTAGACGAGGGAGCAACTACTAGACAAAGCCCATGACCATCAACAAAAGATCAAGTAGGTTTTTCACAGAAAAGTAAGGAAAGAAGATTTCCAGCTGGGAGATCTAGTACTCAAGTGGGATGCACCTAAACAAGATAAAGGCAAGCATGGTAAATTTGAGGCCTTATGGATTGACCCCTTCAAAGTTTCTGAGATTTTTTTCAAATAACACTTGCAAGTTGCAGGATTTGGAGGATGCTGAAGTTTTTGGTAGCCTTGTAAATGGGCATTTTTTGAAGAAGTTTTTTACTTAAGCCATGAGTGGCTTCCCATGTCATTGTAAATATCATTTTTCTTTCGTTTTTGGTTTTTATAAACGACTCCATAACCCAACAGCTAAGGCACTAGAACTACTTGTTCTTAGCAGCTCGCAGGGAGCATGTCATTCCCTATGGAGCCAAATGTTATCACATGAACTTGTCAGAGTCTTGTGGGTTTGTGGTTTCTACCTAAGTCTGTAATTTTGCCCCGGTCTCCATGTTTTCCCAGCCCACAGCCAGTCATCCAAATCCTCGATCATGCAGGCTGCAGCCATGAACACAAAGCGCATGTTTCCCAACAGTCTATTTCGGGCTTGAAGCACAAGCAGAAGACAGTGTTAATCTTTCAACGATGGAGATCCATCAGGTGAATCGATCGACGACGTGCATTTTTCGAAAGGTCAAAAGTTGTGCGCAGATTAGCGCCGGAGAAAATGCCCAAGATCAAAGGTAGAGCAAAGATTAAATCTGGGTCGTAGATCTCATTGGGAGAGATCAACGGTGGAAATTTAGCGTGAGAGTCGGGAGTTCAAAATATTGTTAAAGTTGTTCGTGAAAAGGTCGAAGTCCCGAAGTCTGAAATTAATGGGAGTTGTTCGATCTAGAGGGACGCATGGCACCAGATGTGAAATGCGGAGAACGTCTCTGTGGGGGACTTGGAACGACGAGTGCGAAGTGCGAAATCATGAAGCGCTCGGGAATTGGGCCCATGATCATAGCTTGTGATCATATGGAAAGCGGGCCATAAAAAAGGGTAAGCGCCTATTGAGCGATTGGCGACTGGGGTTTTCAAGGAAGTAAACATGGCCGTCAAATTCAAAGCAAGTTCGACCGTCGAATTGAATAAGGCCATTTCGCAAATTCGGGCATTGAGATATTTGGAATCAAGTGAAGTGGAGACTCCCAAAAGACGAAATCCCGAAGCACCTTTGGATATGAACCCTAGGGCATGGCCCGAGGTCGCATGTAGGATGGAGCGATGGAGAGGAGCTGCGCCAAAGGCCAAAAGTGTCTGTATTGGTCATAGAAGAAGATCTGCACGACATCAAGGCGCAAAGATTGACTCGAAGAAGTCGCGGGCACCGCCTGGAACCTTCATGGGTGTCAGGCCTCGTCCTGATCCCTATGAAGGTAGTTAATGGAAATGGGGAAGGTGGTTGAAACCTCGTCTCACCCCATAAATGGAAAACAGGATGAAGACAGTGGTGAGTGCAGACTGACAATCTGAAGTTCCTTCTGGACGGATTTTCCTACAAAACACATAACTAAGGCCTGCACAGTTTGACAAAGCAGGCACTGACTGGAATCTTTAAATGCAGAGGTCCAATCACGCTCCCGGTGGTTGCAACATTTCTAAGTATATATAGGCAGTTTTAGTATTTTGTTAAGGTCGAATGGTTGAGCTAGGCTCCCTGCTATTGTAATATTTTGATGAAGAACACTGGTTCTCTAGTTATGTACTTGATTTGAGACTTCTTGATTAATCTAAGTCAATTTTCTTACCCCATCTTATTTTCCTCTGATACTGAGAGAGTTCATGAATGACTGATTCACATGAATTATTGTAAGTGTATTATGATGAATGTTTGATTATAGTGATGTTATAATTTCTTTCAGTTTCTTTGAGATTTGAATTCAAGAGGATCTTGCGTTCAAGTTTTTCCTCCTTAGGCTGCTGGAAGACCTGATGTCCACGACAGACCTCTACACTCTCCTCACCAAAGTCTTCCCTCTATTCACCCTTAGTCCATATTTCTGAGTTAGAACATTATTATCATTGAGTTTTCTCCATTTGACCTCTTAAAACTCAATTACACTCACATAAACTGATGGGTACTAAGCTTACCTTTTATGCAATCTGAAGGTGACTTCTCGTGCTAACACACTCCATGGGTGTATGCTTGTTCACCTGTTTTCCCTTCAGCTTTGGGTGTTTTAGAGTTCAACATCTCTCTAATTTCCATATCATAATCTTCCCTGATTTGCCCAACATCCTTCAAGCCTTGCCATTCAACCTTTGCTTCCAAAATGACTTCTTGCAATAGTGACACTTGATCTGTTAAAACTTTATTGTTTTCTGCTAAGTTCCGATTTTCTACTGTCAATAGTTGGATTTGAAGGTCTCTCTCATGCCCTTTGACTTCCAAAGCCTCCAATCTCCTCTTGGCATTTAATAACTCTTGCACATACAGGTCATGTGACCATGTGAGAGGTGTGGATGTGGGACTGTAAAACGCATAACCACAGTTGTCTTTAGTCCTGTTGTTGTTACACCTTTGCAAAAGAGGCTTGTTTGAAAGTTTATTACGGAGGGCCAATTTTTTCCTTGTTTGTTCTCATTTTAGAGGAGCAACTCTACGTTTTAAAATACCCCGAAATTGTTTGGCATTGACCCAAACCCACTTCCCTGCTTTGCTTGAAGAGACAATTTTCACTTGACCTAAATGGTTTGTTTCACCAGAGAGGGGTACCTCTTGTCCATTTTTTAAGTGTGTTGAATGTATTGTCATTGCCATAGGGGACAAGGAAAAAAAAAAAAAACACAGAATAAGGAATAAGACAATACCTGCCTGTCTATTGGAGACAAAGGATTGAAAACTTAGGAGCCCACCTAAACCTCTTGCAACCCCAGCTTCTGTGGCCCACCTCACCTCTGCGGGCGCACTCACAGTTCCACTCCCAACCAAGACGACCCACCACACCTCCGAAGGCGCACTCACAGCTCCACTCCCGACGATGTTCCTGTTTGGGCGATTAAAAAGCCCACTCCCGACGTTGTTCCTATATCTACTCGTGTGGATGGACACACGCTTACCACAACTCCACTCTCGACGCAAGCAAATCCCATGCACAACTTCCTATATGAGAGAATCTAATGACGTGTTCGAGTGAACTTAATATCAATTTTCTACATGGCATTAAATAATTGTCAGTCATTTTGTACATGCCCTTCTCAGCGTAAGAATTTATATCTCTCTCGTATAATAGTTTGAAGACATTCTCCCAATCTTTTTATTATAACACGCATGCTTGTTTTCATGATCAATTCTATCCATGGTACCACTAGATTCCCCATTGTCGTTTTATGATAAGAGTCTCTCTCTAGAATACTGAAACTCCATTTCCATGTGTAATTTGTGACACAATTATTTTAGACAACATAGTTGTTATTTATTTATGGTTAAATAAATAGTATAAAATTATATATTTAATAAGAATATATAAATATATTTAAAAGTAAGTTTTGATATATATTATTGTATCGGGAGAAAAAAAGTACATTTTATAATTTAGGATTATATATAACGTTCTATCCGTGGTACCACTAGATTCCCCATTGTCGTTTTATGATAAGAGTCTCTCTCCACGATACCCATACTCCATTTCCATGTGTCATTTCGGACACAAGTATTTGAAATAGCTTACATGTTACTTAGTTATTTATTTATTCTTAAATAAATAAAGAGTATAAAGTTATATAATTTATATATATAAGTAAGTTTTAATAGATATTATTGTATTGAGAGAAATAAATTATATTTTATAATTTAAAATTATATATAACGTTAATTTCATATATTGATGTTAATAGTATATTTATTTAATATAAAATATTATATAAAATTAATAATATGATAATTTTAATGTGAAATAAATAATATTTATTCACAAATTTATATTTATATACAAATATTATTATAAAAATTAAATCATATTAATTGTTTTTATCAACCTATATTATTAAGGGTGATTACATGTTACCAAGCATTAATATACATAAATAAAGTATATCGGTGTAAATTCATTTTAATTTGAGATCTTTTAAGATTGTAAATTGATCTCTTTCCTCGAGAAGATTATCTATTTATAAGGGGTTGAGTTTTATTCCGTAATAAATAGACTCTGTTATCCGGGCTCACAAATTGGTCAGTTCCTATTTGGAAGGTTGTAATTTCCTAACTGTCACAATTTCTATCCCTTAACTTTTTATTGTGAACATGAGGTTCGAAGCAACACCCCCTTCCCTATATAACTCATCTTAGGATGAATGCCTGTTTTATCAGGGGATCTATGAAGTACAAATTTGGTTGATTATGATCTAAAGAATTGGGTTGAGTCTGCCTGTCAAAACTACCAAGGGGATTTAGATATCAGATGAACTTAAAGAAATGAAGAGTGAATTTCAAGCATTGAGAAATTTACATTTCAACAATTGTTTTTTGACCCCTCTCGGTTTAATAGATTTGGAGTTAAGATGAATGTATGCATTTATTAATATAAATTTGGTTAGAAAGTTTGTAATGAGAATAAAATAGAATAAAGTTATATTAAATGTTTAAAAGAGGATGTTTCGATAGAAGCACAATTTAATTTTCATTATTTCAACCTATTTATGTTGTCACTTAATTTTTTTGTGTAGAATTTCCATTTTGTGCTTCATTTTTGTCTTCTTTCTTATGACTGTACGAGTTGTCAGTTGTCATGTTATGTTAGCATATCTTAGATTAACCAATTTATAAAGGTGTGTACATGTGTCTCATTCAAAAGTTTGAATAGAAAACCATACATTTCCATTTTTGTCATTTTTTCTTTGTATTTCTCTTAACTTTAGTGTAACTCATAATTAGATTGCTGACTCTTTGAATAATTATAGCCATCAATTGTCTTTTTTTAAATCTCTATTGAAGAGTCAAAAACAAAATTATTTTCTTGGTTTAAGGATTTTGATTCACATCCCCTTTTTCTTGTTCTAGAGTTTTCATTCTTGAGAATAAACATGATGGGAGTTTCCCTATGAGATATGTTGATAATAGTGGCCTTTTCCACCACTATTGTTTTTTTTAACAAAAACATGTATGATTATATTATCAAAGGAGCTACAACTATGTTGAACAACAAAAGAGTACAAAATTGGTTTGCTAGAGTGTCGACAATAACTGTTTCAATACATAATATATCTATGCTAACATATGGGTAATTCATTGCGACTGTATTTTTCTTGAAAAAATTACGAGTGTAAAGATGAACATGGGATCCAAGACACACATAAACTTTACAAAACATCTAAAAGGTGAGATAAAATAGCTTGAGCTCGATGTCCACAGGTGGTTGTCCTGTTGCGTCAGGGGCTAACAATTGTGTTGATTACGACACCAAGAACCTAGTATTCATTGATATAGACCATGTTGCACTTGCTTCTTGGATTTGTGTGCTAACGTGATTTCCCATCAAAATTGTTATGTTCTGCTAAAGTGTATGATTCTCCCTCCTTGATTCCATAATAGCCTTGTCCTGTTGGTTCACCACCTTTGAGATGATTGTTATTTCCCTATCCCTGTGCTCTTCTTGTCCTTGATTTTTTTCCTCATTGTGTGCAATGCCATGCTTGATAGTCAGGATTGCTAAGTTTTGAACCCAGAGCTTCCTTTCAATCTCTTGCATCTCACACCCATTGCAAAGGAAAAATGGCTTATGAGTGTGCCACATAATCACTAGTCCATGACCTCACACCAACAAAACTTCATAGTAGGTCGCAACTTCCATAGAGCTATTCCCGATCAACTCACGCTTGTGCCACAAGGGGGTGCTAGGGGAGAGATTCAATCATATGCAAGGTTTGAGAATCACAAGACAACCCTAAAATCCATAGATACCAGCTCACAAAGAGCCATCCACCTCCCATACAATTCTGAATTGTTCTCCCTTTGCCAAGACTTGCAATAAAACAAATTGTCACCATGATAGCCCTCAGGTGAAAATGTGGGAAATAATTCCCACTTGTAGTGTGAAATTAATGCATATATGTTTGATAAGGCTGCTCATCTGCGTCCTTAATGTGAACCGTAGAGAGTTCCTTGACGGTGCGTGGTGGAGTTCATACCTCGTACCTTCTTGTAGAATTGAAACTTGGGATGGATTCATTGCTAGATGGCGTTCATAAATGTGATTATTGACATTGGAGGACCCCCCCCAATTTTTTTTATAACTAAACATAAGCTTAGGGTTGATAAACTTGGTTTTGCACCTAATTTTCTTTTAAAGTTCCTTGTTCAAGAGTGCAAGCCTCTTTTGCAAGTGCATCCACCCTATGGTAATTATCCCTGAGGACATGATAATATTCGATAGTCCTAAAATGATGTTCTTCTTTAACAATTCTCTATAATTCTCTCTCTAGAAAGTGGTGGTTGTATCCTGGCCACCTTAAAATGCCCTTGATGATTAACTCTGAATCCCCTATGATAGTTGTATCTTTGTGTTGTTTTGAGTTGGCTAATTTTAGGCCCATAAATAAAGCCAATACCTCAGCTTGATTGTTGGTGGATCGACCCAGTCACCATGCAAAGATTGTTCATTCTGATCCTTTGGGGTCAAAGATCACCCCCCCGCCCCCCCCACCACCCCTGCTTTTCCACCACTATTAGGCACTAAAGTAATTGCAAATTTGGAAGGAGCAGGTGTAAGAATATGATTTGGATCTACTTAATAGTTGTTTGACTTTTAGTCTTCTTTTTAACCAAAACTAGAGAAAATTATATTATAAAGGTTGTACCAGAGCTAAACAAAAATAATACATAATAATGTTGGCCTAGGTTTCTAAGCAAAATGGCTAGTCCATATATGTCAAAAAATAGAGCTTTGCAATTCTCCATAATTAAAACATTTCGAAAATTCCTTGCAGGTATACAACCTTAGGAAAACACCTAGGATTCTAATTGATTTATTAAACATAAGGATTAAGGAAAAACATGATGATGGTTGACTTCTTCCTGCCCAATGTTGAAAGGATGGGAGTCCTAGTTTCCCAGATCCATGTCTTCCATTATTTGATGGACTGTATCTTCCTCCTTGAAGTCTGCTTGGACCAAGTTTGTTGACATCCTATGGCTAGAAGAAGTAGAATGAGATTTTTTGCTAAGATTGTTGACCATATTTTACAACATAGAGAATTATGCCTCCAATACATCGATTTGTTGCTTATGTTGGACCAAAGTGTTCATAATTATTGCATTTTGAGAGGTGAAATGATGTTCGTTTTCATGGACTTTGGTAATCATAGAGAATTCTAGTGAGGTTTTGTCTTCCTGATAGTCAATGTGTAAGTCACATAGAGAAGGACAATGCTGTCAGACCCTGTTAAGTGTCTTAAGAGACCAAGACTGCTACTCAGATGAATTTTTCCAGTGGGACCTTGATTCTAAAACACAAGAAGAATTAGTTCACTGCACCACGTTCCAATCAACACCAAGAGTCCACAACTTGTTGATACAAAAGCCGAGAGAACTAGAATGACAAATGTCAAATAAAGACCATGAATTCAAGATAACCGATATACTAGACACTTAGAAGAAATCAATCAGGGCACCAAAAGACCATAGCTTGCAAAATCCAAAGTTGAGAGAACCAGAAAGACAGGTTCCAAACAGAGTCTAAGGTTGCAAGAAAGACGAAATACCATACACCCAAAATAAATCCAAGAACCAGAATAAAGAAATGATCATGCACTGAGCATGGTTTGAAACTTTAACCATTAAACAAAAATTCCAAAACACAATCCGGAGGCCGAGGGAAACTCTTACCAAGTGATTTTTCTAGAGTTGGATAACCTTGTTCCAAATGACGTTGCTCGCTTCTCCCATAAAGATATCCGTTATCCCACCTTTCCCTTGATAAACCTCGCCGGATGGTTCAATAAGACGACCCGAGGTAAATTTGTGCATGCGAGAGGTGGGGGGGAGGTCATTTCATATCTAGGTGCCTTGCTTGAAATTGGTTGACGGAGGTATTGTGACACATGGTGATTTATTGTGATGTAACATGCCTACATATCCATAAGCCTAAAAGAATTAAGGTATTGCTTAATAGTGCCAACCCCCATTTTTCCGAAGAACCCCTATTTGAGCATGGTGGCCTCATTGGCCAAAGAGTTATTTATGGTAATTATGCTCTCTTAAAACTTGGTAGAATGAGACGTTTTGCAGTTTGCAAACCTCCTTTTGAATTCAAGCTAGTAAAGTTTCTAGCTTGCTATTTGACGGGGTTGATTTTGAGATCATCAATTTGATGATTATGCTCAAGTCACCTATAATAATTAAAGACTTTGTTATGGTTTCATTCGTTAGAAGAAGACCCTAAAAAAAGAGTGTATGCCTCAACTTGATTATTTGTGAACTTCCCTAGACCCTAGGCAAAAGTTGTTTCAAGTTGTTCCTTGGGATCAAGGATGACCCCCCCACACCTGCCACCCCTTTGACTTTTAGTCTTTTTCACTAAAAGGGTTTTCTATTTTTTCTTTTTGGAGTTGGAGAAGAATTTTTCCATTGGGCAAGAAGCCACCACATGATCATTTCCAAAGCAAAGTTTGCAACAAAAATGAAACATTTTCATAATTTAAGGGTTGATTCCATCTCCAATTGCCACTTTCTAGCACAATGTGGTAAAAAAGATTTATGAAAACTAAAATTATTTATCACAACAATGCATTAGTTATCCCAGTTATCCTTTGACTTCTAGTCTTTTCACTAAAATGACTTTCTAATTTTTCTTTTTGGAGTTGGAGAAGAGTTTTTCCATTGGGTAAGAAGCCACCACATGGCCATTGCCAAAGCAAAGTTTGCAACAAAAATGCAATGTTTTCATAATCTAAGGGTTGATTCCAACTCTGATTGCCACTTTCTAATGCAACGTGGTAATTTTTTTTTATGAAAACTAAAATTATTTATCACAACATTGTATTCGTTATCCTAGTTAAACAATTGTAAAGTTTAGGTTTATAACATCTTTCGTCACACATGAAATACAATTGAGCACATCCAAAAATGTTTTACAACCTATACATTTTAAATTAAATGCGATACTCTTCACCTCATTATCTTGATTTAAGTCAATTGTACTTCCACAAAGTCTAAAACCATAATTAAATCTATAGAAATAAACATAAATTGTCAAAGTTGAACAATGATCTATGAAACTTCATGTTGTTGTTTTAATAGCCCCACCAAAGGCTATAGATTTTGAGGTTGGTTTAACAATTGAAATATGAAAAAGTCAACCAAATTAATATTGGTAGTATCCATTCTTACATCCCTCTAAATTGTAAAATAAAACCTATAATCACAATAAAGATCATTATAAGATGCAACTTTACTCAATTTCATAATTTTATTATTCTTTAAAATTTCTCTACTTACAAAACCACAACCACAATGATTTTGGTACTTTCATTTCAACTATATTCAATTATACATTTCTCTTTATTTTTTAAAACAATCTAATTAATTCTAACAAATATCATTAAACTACCACAACCACAATGATTTTGGTACTTTCATTTCAACTATATTCAATTATACATTTCTCTTTATTTTTTAAAACAAAATAATTGATTCTAACAAATATCATTAACTTTTATTAAACATCAACTAATAACAATTATTCAATATGAGATGATTAATGTAATAAAGGTAAACCACCTTTTCAAAGTAAGCTGTATTTTCAATAAAAAATAAACTTTTTATTGAAAATGCAGCTTACTTTTTCTCCACCGATCCATCTTTCATTTCATTGAGCTCACTCGTGTATTTTTTTTTTCTCTATATCTCAGGTTTATTTCGAGTCAAGCTCCTTATATAACAAAAACTTATTTTTAAATGCCTTTAATCACTGCTTTCTTTTTGAACTTCTTTTGAAATTCCGTCGACGGTGTTTGGCATGTGGAGAGTAATATCAACTTAAATTGGAACAAATATTCGCCTGATAAATTAAACGGCAAAAGTGCCATTTATTTTTCAACAATAATGAAATACAAATGCAGCCCCTTGACCTTTTATCTTCCCGTTAGCTGATGGGTTACATATGTAGTGTTATAGGTGTTGGTGTTTCATAGCAGCAGTAACAGAGCAACACTGGCCCGGTCCTTCAGTGCCAGGTATCTCCGAATTCCTTTCTCGATCTTCTTTTACCCTTTCATCTTCTGTACTTAGCCATTAATGCAAAGCGGTAATCAAATTGTATGAATTTATGAGGCATGATAGGAAACTGTCCTCTGCAAGACAATTTGCTGCGTTAGAGTGATCTCTCAGGGTTAGTTTTGTTACTTCGAATTTCTGTTTAGTATGGCAGCCGAGGTTATTTTTGCATTGTTATTTAATTTTTTGACTAAACATAGTAAGCAATTATGGAAACCCACTCCCGGATGTTCAAATTAGGTTTTATTTGATGATATATATCAAATGATTGAATAAACTATGAACTATATTTAAACTATACGTCTTCGGTTTTCAGCCATCAATGTAAAGCGGCAATCAAATGATTTTAATTTACCGAGCATGATCGGCTGTTTTCCTCTGTAATACAATTTATTGCGTTAGAGTGATCTCTCAGGGTTAGTTATGTTAGTCTAAATTTCTGCATATTATGGCAGTTGAGGTATTTTTTTGCATTATTATTTAGTTTCATGATTAAACATAATAAGCAACTACGGAAACCCGCCCCCCCATATTCAAATTTGGTTTTATTTATCGAGATAGATTAAATGATTGAATAAAGTATCCTTTAGCTTTAATGCCATGTCTGATATTTAACGTTAAATGCCTTCTTTAGCCGTGGATTGTTTCTGTATATTTGTACTTCTTGTGTGACATAGTGTGCGTGGGTTCATTGTCTATATCGCAATATATTTTCAATGCGATGCTCATTTGGCTGCTGGTAACACTAAGCATGTTTATGATGTACGGACTGAAAGTTTTGGCTGGTGAAAGATCACCAACTGTGTTTATGAAGCATTGCCTGCACCAAAAACTTTGTCAATTGGGAAATTGGCTTTTGGGGTGTAAGTCCTTGGGTTGATGTGATAGCATTCTCCCTTATTCCAGTACTAGCATAGCTGGCAGTTTTGGTGTCATGTCCAGTGGGTTCCTTGGCTTAGTGCATTATGTTATGGGAGTTAATTCCACATTTGTAATTGCTCTAATCCACTTTCATATGGGTTTTTGGAATTGAGCCCTAAATTAGGATTTCCTCTCTAGAATGTGCTACCGTTTGTCCTTTTGAGCGCTTTGCGACCTAGATTAAGTAAATCGGATTTTTCCATATACGCTGCACTTCAGTATTCCATATATGTGACAAGAATGAAACAAGTTATATATCGGAGGATGCTTCTACATTAGGCACTTTGACTTTGGAGTCCTTTGTTTGACAGAGACTGGTTTTGTGTAAGAGCAAGGGATTTAGAGCCACAGTCACAACTTCCTAACAGATGAGATAGATACAGAAAAAGGGGCTAAATTAGACATTTTAAGAAAAATTATAATAATTACACACTTAATTTTAAATTTTGTCATAGAGACACATGTTTACAACCTCATAGAGCATAATGTTGAATAGGTGTTCAGCAGAACTGTTGATTGTCTTGGCTGTTTTTAGTTTGTATAGATGGTCAAACAAAAAAAGTGGAGAAAAAAGTGCTATCTAGCAAAACGGCCTGTTTTTGTTACTATTCTCATAGTCAATGCGCTCTATAGCCCAACCTGTTTGTTGTCATCAATCATGATGAGATCCTTCCCTACCATCTATCAAGTTTTCATATGAGGGATTACTCAATTGCCAATTCCAAATCTAGCAATGGTGCTAGTGAATCCAATTTGAGTTAGCAGTTTGGAATCGCAATGAATTAACTAAATAATGAAGCTCTTTTTCAACTTGCATAACTATGTACACAATATATAATTATAATGGCTCTACTTCTACTTCTGATGATAATTCAACTAAAGATAGGGGGCCTCTTTATACACATAGGATCATGCATACGACAGTTGGGGGACATAATTATTCGCCCAAATATTTTTTTCTTCCCAATTCAAATCAAGATAGGGGGGCTCTTTATACACATAGATGATCATGCACACAGCAGTCAGGGAACATAATTGTTTGCCCAAATATTTAAGACTTCCGAACTCAGACTTCATATTGATGTCTTCATAATGACTTTGTGAGTTGACTCACAACCCACTTCATAAAGTAACAAAGTACCATTCACTGGATGTGATCTAAAGGTGTTTATAATATATATAACTAATAGTGGGTATGTCCTTGTCACCAATGACACTCTCAATTCCGGATTGGTTCGTGCCAACTCGACATGGGGTCTCCTTGAAGAATTTAAAGCTAGACTTTAAATACTCCTTCTAATTTGCAACAAACCTTGATGCTTTTTTCAAACTTACTGATTTCTTCAAATCAACATGCAGAAGACACATTAATTGTGACCCATATCAGCAGATTTTATTTTATCCTAAGTCTAACTTAGGAAAAGCATAATAATTACTCAAATAATTATTATTGGCTTTATAACTCAGATTTCCTAAGTTTCTAACTTAGGAAATTAATATTTCAAGAGGGAAATAGAGTGAAGGTGAAAAAGATTAAGGGCTGAGGTGAGGGGTTGAGGACACACACTTGAGAAAAAAAAGAAGAGGGCGATTTGGCTGAGGAAGAGGGCAAACTAGCAGCTGAGAGTGAGGCGACTTGGCTGGGCCGTACAACAACAAGGGAGGGGTCGTACTAGGCTGTACAACAACTGAGAAAAGGAGGCCAAGTTGCAGGCCATGCAACAATAGAAGGAGAGGGCCGTACAACAGCAAGAGAGGGCTGAATTTGCTAGGTCATACAGTGGCAAGAAGAGGGCGAATTTCCTAGGCTGTACAACAACAAGAAGAGGCTGAAATTGCNAGGAGGCCAAGTTGCAGGCCATGCAACAATAGAAGGAGAGGGCCGTACAACAGCAAGAGAGGGCTGAATTTGCTAGGTCATACAGTGGCAAGAAGAGGGCGAATTTCCTAGGCTGTACAACAACAAGAAGAGGCTGAAATTGCGAGGCCGTACAACAAAGGAAGAGGCCGAGTTTTGTTGGGCCGTACAACAGAGAAAGAGGCCGAGTTTTGTTGGGCCGTACAACAGAGAAAGAGGTCGAGTTTTACTGTGCCGTACAGTTCTGTTGTCGCTGGGCCGTACAGTTCTGTAATAATTTTCCTCTGAAGCCAATAAATCCCCTCTTTGATGGTTTTCCCCACACCGGGGTTTCCAGGGTAAAAATTGTGTTGAATGTTTTATGTGCTTGGTTTCATTTTCTGCTGTGCATTTGTATTTGAACTCGACTGTATTTTCTGTGCATAATTTTCTGGTTAGTAAAATTTTTTGGCACATTAAATCAGATTGCTGGGTTTCAAAAGTTTAACATGGTATCAGAGCTCAACCTATGAATACAGAAACCAAGTGTGTTTTCAGGAGTAAAACCAACAGAGAAGATCGAACAACCAAGGAGGGTGAGCGAGCTAGGGCAGTAGGAAAATGACAAATGCAGGGTAAATATTTGAGTACAGATTGGAGGGCGCTTCAAAATTCAGTCCATGGAGAGAGCACATAGCTCTGGTGCTAGAAGAGYAGGGGTTATGGGAGTTTGTTGAGGGAACCCTAGCGCCCCTAGCTGATCCAGCACAACTTGCAGCTCATATCAGGAAGGATGTGAAGGCAAGACGGATTATTATTGATGGGGTACAGGACCATATCATTCCTCACCTGTTAGGGAATCTCTAACCAAGCTGTATCAATCAGACAACCAGAACAGAAAGATAATGCTCAGAGAGAAACTCAAGAGCACCAAGATGGCCAAGGGAGATACTGTTGCATCCTACCTCACCAAGTTCACTCAGATCAGAGATGAGTTGATAGTAGTAGGGGAAGCCGTGGATGAATCATGAGACTGAGCTAGTGAGAATAGCCTTGAATGTCTTCACCAAGCAGTGGGACATGTTTGTCCGAGGAGTAGTGGCACGTGAGAAACTTCTCAACTGGGAGAGGTTGTGGGACGATTTTACTTAAGAGGAGTTGCGAATTGGGTCCTCACAAGCAAGCCAACCAAAGGTTGAAGATGAGGAGAATCTTGCCCTAGCAGGCAAGGGAAAAACCAGAGCCAAGAAGGGCTCAAGTTGGGGTTAGACCTCAAAGGGTGAGAAGCGAAAGGACCTAAGCAAAGTAAAATGCTTTGCTTGTCACCAACCAGGACACTTTGCGAGCCAGTGCCCAACCAAGAAGAAGGGCAACAAGAAGTCACAAAAGCAAAGAACATCATGAGGTATGCAAAGGGTGTGCTACGGGGAAGTATAGCAAAACAACTTTCCCAAGCAGTGACAACAGATCAGGGGGCATTCTAGACTTGATACAGTCAGACGTATGTGGGCCCGTGTCTTCAGTGTCCTTGAGTGGATACGAATATTATGTCACCTTCATCGATGATCATTCTAGGAAGACCTGGATCTATTTCATGAAGACCAAGGATGAGGTCTTTAGAGGGTTCCAAGAGTTCAAAGCTCTTGTGGAGAACCAGACAGGAAGAAAGATCAAGACACCGAGATCCGACAATGGAGGCGAGTACACCTCAAAGGACTTTAAGGATTTTGTGCAGTGGCTGGGATAAAGAGGGAGTTGACTGTTTCGTACAACCCTCAGCAGAACGGGGTGACATGAAGGAAACACAGGGCCATAGTTGGGGCAACAAAGGCAATGTTGTATGATCAGGATTTGCCTGGGTTCTTATGGGTAGAGGCTTGCAACACTGCAGTCTACATACAAAACAGGATTCCTCACAGGGTGTTGCGGAGAAAGACTCCTGAGGAGATCTTTACAGGGAAGAAACCAAAGGTTGGACACTTTCGGATATTTGGATGCTTAGTCTACTGTCACGTCCCTTCATAGAAGAGGACGAAGCTCAAGGCCATTGTTGAGAAGGGGATCTTCGTTGGATACAGTGAGACTTTTAAGGCATACCGAGTTTACATTCTAGCATTGAGGAAGACCATTGTCAGAAGGGATGTGAAGTTCGAGGAGGATAGAGCCCTTAGAAAGGCTCATGATATTGGTTCAACAGTAGCAGGAGATCAGGGCTTGAGACTCAAAAGGATGAGGAGACACAGGTTACAAGTACAGATACATGCATAAGTGTTCTGACTTTAGAGCAAGAGGCTCCTCCAGTTCAGGATACTCCTTCATCATCCAGGAGGAGGAAGACCAGATGGGTTGAGCAGACCTTGAGAGAGGCTTCGGAGTACGTGGGTGCTCCTAGGACTTCTGTTAGGGAGAGTAGAGCACCACAAAGATTTTCTAGCTACATGGCTCTGATGGGTGGGTTGTTAGAGGTCGAGCCTTCTACCTTTCACGAGGCATCACAACAACAGGTGTGGCAAGATGCCATGCTGGAAGAATATGCTTCCATCATAAAGAATGATGTATGGGAGGTTGTGCCACGACCAGAAGGGAAATTAGTCTCAAAGTGTATCTACAAGATCAAGCACACTGCGGATGGCAGTGTGGAGAAGTTCAAAGGCAGGTTTGTGGCTAAGGGGTTCTATTAGAAAAAGGGAATTGATTATGATGAGACATTTGCCCCAGTAGCCAACTACACTTTGATTAGGGCCACGATCTCTATTGCAGTAGAGATGGGGTGGAGGATCCACTAGATGGATGTGAAGATGACCTTCCTTAATGGTATCATTGAGGAGGAGGTGTACATCGAGCAACCAGAGGATTTTGAGGTGTAGGGGAGGGATTCCCACGTGTGCAGACTGAAGAGAGCTTTGTATGGGCTCAAGCAGGCTCCTAGGGTGTGGTACTCGAGGATAGACAACTACTTGAAGGGGATGGGATTCACCAAGAGTGAGGTGGACTCAAACCTCTACTACATCATTGTTGGAGGTGAGCCACTCATTCTTGTGTTGTATGTAGATGCCTGTTTCTCACAGGTTCAAAGAAGCTTATAGCTGAATGCAAGAGGGACCTGTTATAACACAAGTTGGGCAAAGCCCGACCCAACCAAGGAACAAGTGCTACAACTTTGGGAATCCTACACCCAATGTCACCTCGATGTAGGTCCCGCACTTCAAGGGTGACTAGGTCACTCTAGGGAGGCGATCCCGGTGACCCTAGGGGGATTGAGATGGATATGGAGGGAAGTGGAAATGAATCCCCTATAGGTCAATTCTAAATGGAATGAAGGGTAGGGAGAGATTTCTTGTAAATCAAGTAATGGTTGCCCCACATGTATAGTGCTTTTTCGGATGATTGTACCTGCCCGAGACACAAGAAAACACACCTTGCAACAGTATATGTTAGTTGGATCAGCAAGTTAAGCTTGCTGTCCCTAATTTGCAGCAATAGATGACAGTATAAATCAGCAAGAAAAAGATACTATAAGCTGCTCAATAAATGCTAAGGATCAAGTAGAAAATGCAAGAGAAAAACTAGCAATTGACTAGCTAAACTCAAGGTGAAAGAACTAGTGCTCTTAGCATAAAAGATAAGGCTGTTGTAAACACTTTTCTGCAGCAAATTATATCAGCCTAATGGCTGTAACATTCAATGTATTACAGCGAGAAAATCAGCCACTAGAATCCCCTCAAACTTTGCCAAGAAGTGCACTAGGACAAGGAGAGTATATGTACAAACTTTGAGCAAAAACCAATGGTTGATAAGAGAGTTATCAAACCAAGTATGTTAGGGTTTCTTCAGCCCTAATGGCTGAAGATGCAAATTTGTAACAACAGCAATAAGTAGCCCTTAGATGAGGATGCCCTAGTAGCTGTGAGGTGCCCAAGGCACAAGGAAGACAATCCACTTTGCAAGACGTAAAAATGACCGAAATTCACGTTTCCCAATGCAATATTTTATTTCTCCATTGCAACAAATTAATGACTAGTGCCTTTACTATTGGGTTAATGGAGTCACAAGGAGCTTAGAGAAGCTACCTCCTTGGGGGTGTAAGCCCTTTTACTTCCTAAGGCAAGTTTCTCCAAGCTAGGGTTTAAGCTAAAAGGGTGTATGACCTTATACTTCTCTTAGCAAACCCTTGTAAATAAATGAGATGAAGCAAAAATGGTAAAGACTATGGTGGGGGTGTATTCCCTTATACTTTCCACCTAGCTCTTAGCATAAACAATACATGACTTGAATAAAATGATAGCAAGAGAGTAAAAAACATACCAAAATCAAGAGAGATGCTAAGACAATCCACCACAAGAGCTAGAAAATAACCTTCCAATGCAAGCGCATCACTTCTTCCATTAACTATTCACAACCATAGCCATACACAAGTGCACAAGAGCCAAAGAGATAAAGAGGCCGAAAATTTCAGACCAAAACCTCTCACAAGAGGAGAGTTATGATTTGAAATGAGATCTTATGATCTCTATTTATACAAAAATTAACCAACATGGCTTGTCCACAAAATAAGGAGTAAAACACAAGATTAGGGGTCAACAAGCCTAATCTTGCCCCCTTAACACAATAATCTTAAAACAATTCACTTAAAATTTCATCTTTTGCACAAATTAAACCCTAATCTAGGATGACGTCACCTTGCCCCAGGGGACATTTTCCACTTTGAGGGGAGGTGGGTTGGGGTGTTGGAGAAGCATGGAGGGCCTCCCAAGGCCATGTCCAAGCATCTAAGTGATCTCTCATCATGGTGAAGCCACCTCTTCTCCCCTCTCAAGGCGATCAAGTGCAAATGGAGTGGCTTTTACACCACCAAGCCCTAGCCCCCAATATCATGGCGTCATGCTCAAAAGAAGTGGGAGGTTTTTTTTTCCCCTCCTGGGAAAAATGGTTTGGCAGCAATGGGTGGGCTAGGTCATACAAGTCATCATCTCTCGCGCGCCGGCATCACGGGCCCTAACATCCAACATGTGGGCTTGTATTTATGGAATCCTAAGTTAGGCTTGTTCTCCCAAAGCTGTCCACCAGGCTAGAGTGCAAGAGATAAATGAACACGACCTCTAAGGATCTCAGGTCATAACATCATGATAAGTGGGATCCAATCAATAAATAAAGCCATCTAAACAGATGTGCATAAAATATCCCCATATCAAACAATTAACAACTCAAAGGCACTATACGACTTGTCAAGCTTAAATATGGGGGAGGGTTGTGAGGTGTCCCTATTAGGTAGATCTGGCTGAGTCAAGGAGAGCCTCCAAGAGGTCCCTCATACCATGTAAAAGTGTGCCAGGTGGATAAGATTCAAGACTCAATGGGCATAGGGCTCACGACATACTAGAATTCGTGAAATGTCTCATTCATGGGTGCCTTTGTAGAGGTGTGTGGTGCCGTCCATGATACACACCAAACTACATCATTTACCTTTTATCTTTCTTTCTTTATATTTTCTTTCATAATAGCCTAAGGAGAGATTGAAGGTCAGCGCCACATTGGTGATCGGATGGTGGCAATGTCACCCACAAATACCTAATGAAATGAAAGTGGCTTGTGATGAGACCCCCTTTCTCTCGACCATGCAAGCACGAGAATCGATGCCACAGTTTAGTGACTAGATGGCCAACAATGTCCTTACCACTAGATATGCATGGGCGTGATATATCCTCTCGTGATAAGACCTCCTATCCTTCAATCTACCTTTCAAAGCATTTTTTATTATATTATGGGTCCCTTTTATTTCAAAGATAAAGCGTTTTATTGCTTTCTTGGGTGATCATTGAAACATCACGGAAGGTTCATATATGGCTTTTATGTTTTACACAACACCAACCCCTCTAGGCCTTCAACCCCTTCTTGGGTCAATACACCCTAAAATCCCAAAGGATAAGGAAGCAGGAGAGGGATAATGATGAAAATGGTAAAGTATGGTTGGGAGCGGTACGATGACTCATTAAGGGATTTCCTAGAAACAAACCAATTCCCAAAGAAGACCACTTACTAGGGCACAATGTCAACCACCAAGGTGAAGCGGGACAAAGGCACAATGTCAAAGCACATATCATGAAATCTAAGATGCAATCCAGTTACAACATAATCAAATGGCTTTAAATATTGAATGATGCTCACCATGTCTTGACTTGTACCTCGTAGACAGAATGCCCCTTGTATGGAAGCCAATGGTGTGGTGGATGCCATCACGTAAACTGTGATACGTGGTGGTGAGTGGGTTTTCCATTTTGTGCAAAGAATGCTAGCTTGGTCATGTAGTCTCTCGACCTCCATATATCTCACGTAACGAGGGCCTCGAGACATCATCTAATTAGTTATCCACAAAATGGGGATAACAAGACCTTCTTTCGAGAATACGAGATGGAAGAGTTGCAGGTTGATGCTTCTAAGGAGTACGAGATGAAGGATTTGGGGTTGATGCTTCCAGATCAGAGGCAGTGGACCCTACCTTATATAGGGAGTTGATTGGCTCTCTCATGTATCTGGTCAACACTAGACCAGATATATGTTTTGCTGTCAACACACTTAGTCAGTTCATGGTTGAGCCAAAGCATGTGCACTGGGTGGCAACAAAACACGTCCTAAGGTATCTGTATGGCACAATTGAGTATGGGTTGAGTTACATCCAGGGAGATGGAGTGAAGCTAATGGGCTATACAGATGTAGAATGGGTAGGAAACACAGTTGACAGGAAAAGCACTTCAGGGTGTTGTTTCAACTTGGGATCAAGAGTTGTTTCTTGGTTCAGCAGGAAACATAAGTCAGTAGCATTGAGCTCTGCTGAGGCAGAGTACATTGCAACCGACTTAGTAGCATGTGAAGCCATTTGGCTCCGAAATCTACTCATGGGATTGTTTGGCTAGGAGTTGGAGATGATTGTCATACACTGTGACAATCAGAGTTGCATCAAGCTCTCTGAAAATCCAATGTTCCATGATAGATCCAAACATATTGAGATCATATTTCACTTCATCAGGGACAATGTTCAGAAAGGGATAGTGAAGCTACAATATGTACCTACAGGTGAGTAGGTTGCACTATGCACACATCCTCACAAAGGCATTGATGAAAGGTAAGTTTGTTTTCTTCAAGGACAAGTTGGGGGTGGTGCAAAACACCTTCCTCGCTAAGAGGGAATGTTAAAATTGTAGCTTGGAAGGTGTCTCTGCATAGGATCTGTGCAAGTGGACGCTGTTAGCTATCTGTCTCTTAGTACTCCATGCTTGCAACCTAAGGGCCTCGAGACATCATCTCCTTAGTTATCCCTGAGTAATGGGAATAACAAGACCAATTCTCCATTTGTGGACCTAGTCTAGTGTTAGGGTTTTACCTTAATTCTAACTCACTACTTATCTTACTTTATAAAAGGAAGGAGGAGCACATCACTTTATAAGATTATTAGCTTGCTCCATGAGATCTAGAAAACAGTAATGTGAGAAGTTGCAATAGCCAGGGTTTGCTATTTGTTTGTTTTGCTTCACGAGCTTGAGGGAAGTTGTTGGTTTTGCATTGTAAATTTGGGAGAAGTTGATTTGCTATTTGGGTTTTGCATTTGTAGCTCGGGAAGCTGATTTGCTGTAGTATAATCCTCTTTCATGTGTAAAGAAAGAGATGTGTTTGTCGTCCCAAATTTGGATTCACGTTTGATTTTTGGGTGTTTTAGTTGTTGATTTATCATGTTGATGCTAAGAATAGTCGAGCTAATGCTATGTTGATTTAGCATGCTTTAATTTTGTATTTTTAGCTTTGATTTATTCTAGGTTGGTGCTAAGCAAATGTGATTTTTAGATCTGCTATTTGTTTGTTTTGCTTCACGAGCTTGAGAGAAGTTGTTGGTTTTTCATTGTAAGCTTGGGAGAAGTTGATTTGCTATTTGGGTTTTGCATTTGTAGCTTGGGAAGTTGATTTGCTATTTGGGTTTTGCATTTGTAGCTTGGGAAGTTGATTTGCTGTAGTATAATCCTATTTCATGTGTAAAGAAAGAGATGTGTTTGTCGTCCCAAATTTGTATTCACATTTGATTTTTGGGTGTTTTAGTTGTTTTATTATGTTGATGTAAGAATAATCGGGCTAATGCTATGTTGATTTAGCATACTTTAATTTGTATTTTTAGCTTTGATTTATACTAGGATGGTGCTAAGCAAATGTGATTTTTAGATCTGCTTTTTTGTTAGATCTGACCCTAGCGGCTGCTTAAATGATCTAACCATTTGACTTGAAGTGTCTACACTCGTGAATGTTGCCTTAGTGGTTTTGTTGATTCCAGATATGAAGCTTTGACAGGGGTTTCCAGAGAAATTAGATTCAAAATCAAGGCCGAAACTTCTATGGTGCAGATTTGTGACCTTATGAGGTGAAAATTTTAACAAATCTTAGGGTTCATGGGCCACTGCTTTTGGTAATGTGGCTTAGCCCTTGACTTAAAAGGAATGTAATTGATCACATCACTACTATAGGTCTGTAGCTTGTCATAATTGCATGCAAAACATCTTTGTACTCCCTAATTAACTTTTCGATCCTCCTCCTCTCATTAGGAGTACAATCATGCTTGATTTTAACAATCTCCAGGGTTTGAGTAGATACAATATCAATTTCAACAACTTGTTATCCATAATAGATTTCACATGCAACTTAGAAGCATTGTTTTAACAATTTTTTTTCTAAAGGGACCAAACCTTTAGGAATTTTGTCTGTCTTGAACTGAACCATAACATGCCTTTAAACACCAACTGATCCATCTCCTTGTCCAACAACTAGCTTTGAATCTATTTGAAGAGATGGAAATTCATTCATGCAAGTCAAGAGCCTCAAAATCTGAGAGTCATTGTCTAAAATTTTCCAACTATCAACATTATTGAGGTTAAGGTCTAAAAATCAGTTCAACCTAATATTTTGTAAAAGGGGCAACTATACAAGGTTGAAAGCTAGCGACAAAAATTGCCATAGAATCAACTTGTTGATTCTTTCATGTGGGAGAATAGTAATAGAAGAGGCATTTAACATTTAAATATCATCCCAAATTGCATGTCAACATTGCTTCAAATGTTGATTTTTTGTCTCACATATATTTTGAAATTGTTGAACCACTATCTCTGAATCAATGTTGTCAGACTCTACTTGGGAAAGACTCGGTTGGCTTGGTGCTCGAAAAAACTTGGTTCGAGACTCTGCGAAACTTGATAGATAGAAAAAAACACTCAAAATATAGTAAATTTTGTGCAAAAAATATAATAACGACATTTCAAAATCCATATAAGCTACAAAACAACAATTTATATACAATTTCATCTTATCATCTAATAAATATGATAATACAAAATTTGACACTCAATATTTTTCTATAAAACACTAAACTAAAAGTTGAAACATAAATAAAATAATGTTGCAATTTGAGCCTAAGCCAAGTTTGAGCCAATTTCGAGTCGAGTTTGAGGCAAGTTTGGCGAGTCTCAGTGAGGCTCGAGTCTAGTCAGTGAGTCTGAGCTGAGTGGTCATTTCAAACGTGATTTGGAAGACTCTACTAGTCTTAAATGAGTCAAACAATGTTGGTATGAATCGCCCAAAACCTTTTGCGTTTTGATCGCCATCTCCCTTGCCTGATTTAAACCCAATAACAATGCCTCATATTTGGCCACATTATTAGTACAGTTGTATTCAAGCTGAAATGAACAAGGGAAACTCCTACCACAGGGAGAATTAAAAATTACTAAAGCCTAAAAGTATGCAAGGAAATGGCCCTTGTTATCGCACAAGTTGTAGGTTGGGAAAAGCGCGACCCAACCACCAATTGGCGACAACTTAGAGAGCACCTACTCACTGTCACCTTAAGCAGGTGTTCCCGTCACTTTAGAGGTGAGGTAGTCACCTCAAGGGGGGAATCCCGGTGACCTTAGGGGGGATTGAGATGGAAAATAATTAGTATGGATGGATGTCCCTAGAGGTCAATTCTAAATGGTAGAAAGAGCTTGGAAAAGAGTCTCGAGAAGGGTTTAGGGTTGCTAAATGAGTTGAGTGACCTGCCAAGAGTAAGGTAACTGCCCGAGACACAATGAAAACCAAGGATACTTGTAATATGTTAGTTGAACAAGCAAGTTAAGCTTGCTGTCCCTAATTACAGCAGTAAACTAATCAGTATATCAGCAATAACCGTTAATTGAAGAGTGCTTTAAGAGCTTAGATAAAACAACTTGCAAGTACAAGAGTTAGGCTAGTTAAAGATTATGACTTAGCATGCACTTTGACACTTGATTAGCAGTTGTTAAGTGATAAATTATGCAGAAAACTAACAGATCTAATGGCTGTAGAAAACTAGGTTAGATATCCCAAGAAATGCGCCCAGGTTAGTAGAGAGTTAGGGCAAAGTTAGGGGTCAATCCTAGGGTTAGTTTAGGAGTTATTAGGGGTTAAAGGGTTAGGTTTTCTGCAGCCTTATGGCTGTAGAAGTTAGTTGTAACAGCAGCAGGATTTAATGGTTGAAAGGGGATGCCACAATGAGGCAAGAGAGCCAGAGGCTCAAAGAACAACTTCCAAAAGAGAACTTCAAAATTTGAAACTTTCACGATTACCAAGGCAGCAATTTATTTCTCCAATGCAACAATTAATGACTAGTGCTTTTAATGATTGGGTTAATGGAGTCAAGAAAATAATGAGCTAGAGGTACTACCTCCTTGGGGGTGTAAATCCTCTTACTCGCCAGGCAAGTATCCCTAGCTAGGGTTTAGACTAAGAGGGTGTATGTACTTATACTTCTCTTAGTAAACCCTTGTTAAATCAACAATACTTAAGCATAAAATGATGGAGGCATAAGGTGGGGGTGTATGCCCTTATACTTCCCACCTAGCTCTAGCAAAATAACCTTGACTTGAACAAATGATAATACAAAGTAAAAGCCTTACCAATTCAAGGAAAAATGCTAAGATAAACCACCACAATAGCAAAAGAAGAGCTCTCCAAGGCTAGCACATCACTTCCACCAACCAATAACCAAGAAAGGTAGCCATACACAAGAGCACAAGAGAGAAAATAGCCAAAGATAGCGAAAATTTCCGTCCAATACTTCTCACAATGGGAGAGTTATGATTTAAAATGAGATCTTATGATCTCTATTTATACAAAATGTCACTA
>SNQJ01S0027230.1:419304-435216 GCA_010110895.2 Picea sitchensis | reverse complement strand
TCAACATCTTTGGTATGACCTATGCCTGCTAAATCTCAACAAAAGATGTTAGTAATCCTTAGGGTGGTGATATCACCCCTTGTTCATATATGATATAATAAAATAAAGAGCATCTCTAATCTAGCAGATGATCATGAGCATGCATATATACATAATGAAACAAGACAATATGAAAATGAAACTACAACTATGCTATCATGATATGCAGGTGGTATATGCAATGGATGCAAAATGCCTACCTATCTAACTTACACGTACTTACTTGTCATGATGCTGGTGGGAAGTAACGCTTGATGTGGATAGCATTCACAGGTAGTTTCCGATCCTCTCCTTCAAGCATCGTTAAATTAAACAAGTTTGTTCCTGTTTGACTTATAATCTTGTAAGGACCTGTCCATAATCCGTCTAACTTCTTGTGCATACTAGGTTTCTCTCCCGTTTTGTCCCATAATAACACCAGATCTCCTTCTTTGAAATCTCTCTCCTTTGCTTTGTGATCAAAAGTGTTCTTAACCTTCTCTTGACTTCTTGCCATCTGGCTCAGAGCAACCCTCCTAGATTCATCTAATTCCACCAACTGGTCAATTCGTCCCTAGATTGCTTCTTCTTTTGTGGTGCATTGTTGGGCGAAGCGGAGGATGGGAATTTAGAGATTCACAGGTAGTTTAGCCTCCAACCCATATACTAGTTCAAACGGGGTTTTTCCTGTTGAGGTCTTTGTTGTTATGCGATCTGCCCACAGGGCGTACTTGATCTTGCTATCCCAGGCCTTCTTATTTTCTTCCACAACCTTCTTGATAATATTCATGAGATTCTTATTGCTTGACTCTGCCAAACCATTTCTTTGGGGATAGTAGTTTGACGAATGGGATAGAGTGATGCCATATTTAAAACAAAAGTCTGCTAGAGCAAGGGAGCTAAAAGCCTTGGCCTTGTCAGTGGTGATTTTGGCAGGTACTCCAAATCTTGTTATGATTCTCTCTTCCAAAAAATTCATGACCACTTCTTCAGATGGGTAGAAGTTGTAGGAACAACTTCTACCCATCTGGTGAAGTAATCTGTGGCGATCAAAATCCATCGATAACCACTACTCGAATTATCCTTAAATTCACCAATAAAATCCAAACCCATTGTTGAAAAGGGGTTTCTACAATCATGGGTCTTAGAGGTTGTGCAGGGAGTCACTGCTTACCCGCAAAGTATTGACAAGGTTGGCATGAGCGGACATATTGGTGAGTATCAACAAACAACGTTGGCCAATAATATTCGGCTCTCAAAATCTTGTGAGCGGTAGTACGGGCAGCGAAGTGTCCCCCACAATACCTAGAGTGTAACTCCTTTAGCAATTTTTGAGCCTCATCTTTGTTCACACATCTAAGGAGAACTCCATCCGGGTCTTTCCAACCAAGACCATCCTCAGTTAAGCAACACTTCATAGCTTTGAGTCTTAGAGCCCTTTTTTTATAGTCCACTAGGTGGTCCGGGCATGATAAGTTCTTAAGGTAATATATTATGTCGGAATACCATTCATCATGTTCTAGTTCACTCACTACCATATTCGCTTGCTCGTTCTCTCCCATTTGTATGGCTTCTTCGTTGCTTTCGGTCAACATCTGAGCTAATCCTTGTCCCTTTATAATTTTAGTGGGTTTTATTTCTAATTCATATTCTTGGATCTTGGAAACCAACTTACCCCTAGTACCCATACAATCTTGTTGTGATAAAACATCCTTTATTGCTGGGTAGGGATCATAAGCCTTAATCTTGTTATAGCCAACGTAGTTTCTAAAATGCTTGAGAGATTTCACCAGGGCATAGGCTTGCTTTTCAATAATCGAATAATTCAATTTTGAATCCCTAAGGACTTTGCTCATGAACGCAATAGGGTGTTCATGATCATCAACGTCCTTTTGCAACAAGACACCTGCAATGGTATCTTGAGAAGCAAAAGAGAATATCATGAAATCACGTGAGTAATCAGGGCTAACCAAAACCAAGGCTTGGGAAATGGCGTTCTTTATATCTTCAAAAGATCGGAGACCTTTGTCATCCCTTCTGAATGCTACACCTTTCTTAAGCAAGGCACTTATCGGTTTTATTCTCTTAGAAAAAATTGGAACAAATCTTTGAATGAAATTTATCTTCCCAAAGAATGATTGAAGGGCCTTTTTATTAGCAGGGGGATGTACACTTTTGATAGACTGGATTCTCTTTGTGTCTACATAGATTTCCCCCTTTTGAAACTATGTGTCCCAATAACTTCCCCTTATCTATCCCAAAAATAGACTTTTTGGGGTTCAAGGAAATACCATATTTCCTACACCTTTCAAAGACAATTCTGAGGTGTGAGATGTGATCTTTCCTTTCTTTTAACACGACTGTGAGATCATCGTGGTAAATTTCTATAATCTTCTGGGTTAGATCCCTAAAGGCAAAGTTCATTGCTCTCTGAAAAGTTGAACCCACATTCATAAAACCAAATGGCATTCTTAAGTACATGAATGTTCCCCATGGTGTAGTAAATGCCGTTTTGAGTTGATCCTTCCTTTTGAGTAACACTTGATTGTATCTGGAAAATCCATCTAGCATGGACATCATGCCTGCTCCTGTGACCCTTTGTAATAAATGTTCCATATTTGGGAGGGGGTAATTGTCCTTCAATGATAGTTGGTTAAGGTTTCGGAAATCAACGCATAGGAGAATGTCACCACTCTTATTTCGGACAACTACCAAATCATACATCCATGATGAATACCTAATGGGAACTATGTTACCAACATCTACCATTTTTTGGAGTTCCTTTTGTATTTGGTTTGCCAACTTAGGATTAATATGCCTTAGTTTTTGTTGGAAAGGTTTGGCTCCTTCTGTCAAGGGTATAACATGTTGGATGACATCACTCCTATAAGCCTTCAAGTCATCATAATTCCAAGCAAAGACATCCTTAAACTCTCTAATGAGGTTAAGTATTTCGTTTCTCTCTTCTTCAGTGGTGCCCTCCCCTATCTTTACCATCCTTGGGTCTATCTCGATGCCATATTGAATTCCAAGACCTTATCTTTTTGGGGTTTTTTCCCTTGTACACATCATGTCTATCAAAGAATTGTTCCAAAGGAATGCACCCTTTTGGTAGAGTATTATTTTGTAAATTTACTACCTCAAGGTCCATGGACTCAGCCGGGAAATTTACTTGCGAATCGGTGGACTCTCTACTATTTTCCATGAATCTAAGGATTTGACTGTCATCTTCAAAGACTTTCCAATGCTCTAAGTTATCAGGGATCGATGGTTTAAATAGAACCTCCATTTTGCACAAATTCTGGAGGGGATCTTCACAAGGTTGCAAGGTAGATGCTGAGACAACTAAGGCATCTACTACGTAATTTTCCTCTCTGGGGACTGTTTCGATTAACACCACTTCAAAAGATTTTGCTACAGACCTTGCAATCAGGGCTAACCAAAAACGGGGCTTGGGAAATGGCGTTTTATATCTTCAAAAGATGGGAGACCTTTGTCATCCCATCTGAATGCTACGTCTTTCTTAAGCAAGACGCTCATGGGTTTTATTCTCTCAGCAAAATTTGGAACAAATCTTCGAATGAAATTTATCTTCTCAAAGAATGATTGAAATTTGTCTACACAGATTTCCCCCTTCTGAAACTATATGTCCCAATAACTTCCCCTTATCTATCCCAAAAATAAACTTTTTGGGGTTCAAGGAAATACCATATTTCCTACACCTTTCAAAGACAATTATGAGGTGTGAGATGTAATCTTTCCTGTCTTTTGACATGACTGTGAGATCATCTTGGTAAATTTCTATAATCTTCTGGATTAGATCCCTAAAGGCAAAGTCCATTGCTCTCTGAAAAGTTGAACCCGCATTCATAAGACCAAATGGCATTCTTAAGTACATGAATGTTCCCCATGGTGTAGTAAATGTCGTTTTGAGTTGATCCTCCCTTTTGAGTAACACTTGATTGTATCCAGAAAATCCATCTAGCATGGACATCATGCTTGCTCCTGTGACCCTTTGTAATAAATGTTCCATATTTGGGAGGGGCTAATTGTCCTTCAATGATAGTTGGTTAAGGTTTTAGAAATCAATGCATAGGAGAATGTCACCACTCTTCTTTTGAACAACTACCAAATTATACGTCCATGATGAATACCTAATGGGAACTATGATATCAACATCTACCATTTTTTGGAGTTCCTTTTGTATCTGGTTTGCCAACTTAGGGTTAATATGCCTTAGTTTTTGTCGGAAAGGTTTGGCTCCTTCTATCAAGTGTATAACATGTTGGATGATATCACTCGTATAAGCCTCCCCTCCCCTATCTTTACCATCCTTGGGTATATCTCGATGCCATATTGAATTCCAAGACCTTATCTTTTTGGGGTTTTTTCCCTTGTACACATCATGTCTATCAAAGAATTGTTCCAAAGGAATGCACCCTTTTGGCAGAGTATTATTTTGCAAATTTACTACCTCAAGGTCCATGGACTCAGCCGGGAAATTTACTTGCGAATCGGTGGACTCTCTACTATTTTCCATGAATCTAAGGATTTGACTGTCATCTTCAAAGACTTTCCAATGCTCTAAGTTATCAAGGATCAATGGTCTAAATAGAACCTCCATTTTGCACAAATTCTGGAGGGGGTCTTCACAAGGTTGCAAGGTAGATGCTAAGACAACTAAGGCATCTGCTACGTAATTTTCCTCTCTGGGGACTGCTTTGATTAACACCACTTCAAAATATTTTGCGACAGACCTTGCAAAGTCTCGGTACCTTTTGAGTCTTTCATTCTTTGTGGCAAAGTTTAGTAAAACTTGTGATACTATTAGGTTTGAATCACCAATGACCCTCAAGTCCATTATACCCCTATCAATGGCCAGATTAAGACCTATGATTAAAGCCTCATATTTGGCAACATTGTTCGTGCAATGATATTCAAGCCTATAGGAGTAGTAGAAAGTTTCTTTAGAAGGGGCAGTTAGGACGATGCCTGCCCCTGAGCCAAAAATCGAGTGAGCACCATCGAATTCTAAGGTCCATATTCCTGTAGGCGTTTTGCAAGGTTCATCTTTGGAGTCTTCTCTTTGAACAAACCAACTCTCTAGTCCATTGCTTACATAGAGGAGTTGATCAGTGGGTTCTTCGGAAGCTTCAATGAGGCATCCAATGATAGGTTCCTTGTGAAGGGTAAAAAATCCTCCCTCGGGATAGGGTGCAATGGCCTTAGATCCTTGGTCTTGGAAGCTTCCGCCTAGTCTTTCTACCAAGTCTTTGCAGAGCAAGATTCCCCAACTACTTAATGTGTCTATTACTATTACATCGATCTTGAAAGAGACATCAGGGCAAGTATGGAAGGCAACCACCAAGTCTTTGATAAGACCACATGTAAAACCATCTCGTGTATCATTAAACGGTCGTGATATACTAAGTCCCAGTTGGTGCATGACACTTTGAGTCATAATGTTTCTGGAAGTATTTGGGTCAAAAACGCAATTATGGAGAAGGAAATCATTAATCTGGAGGGTAACGTAAAAAGGTGTAGGTTCACTATATCTTGTCCCAACCCTTCCAACATGAAAAATAATAGGGGATTCTTTTCCAAAATCATCTTCCTCAGTGATTTGTGAAGGTAAACATTCAATGTCTCCTTTATCACCCTCCCAATCTTCAAAGATATTTTCAAGGGCACTTAGATCCTCATGGGGCTCATGTTGTTTTGAAAAAATCCATGCATCTCTCATGTTTGAAAAATCCCTTTTCCAAGTACTGGTTCCCTTAGGGAGGGTATCCAATTTAAAGTCACTGTTTACCTCTAGTATCTCTGGAAAATCATGTTCTTGTTCTTCCATGTTTTCCTCATCAAACCATAAGATATCATCTTGGTTGTGAAGAAGATTGCCCTGGGAAATGGGATTGCTCCATCTGAGATTTTCTTCAATCCGGCAAGCACCATCTTGTTCTTCCTTGAGGTTTGTAGGGAATCGGTTCCCGAGGATAGACTGGAAGTTTCCTTCGAAGGAATTTAAATATTGTTCGAGAATAACGCTCTTTGGTTGAAAGTTGGCCTCAATTCGACCAAGTAAGGTGTTAAACCTGTCATTAAATTCTCTAACACCTTCATCATTTTGTTTGCAAATTTTGAGGTATTGGGAATAAAGGGAGGCCATATCTTCCATCACACCCCATATTCGCAGAAAAACTTGTTCTAAATCTTCACGCGTTGTGAGGCTTTTGCTCGGGAGTTTAGTGCTCCATTTTTTTGCATTTCCAATGAGTGAGGCCAAGAAAAGTCTCATAAATGTGTTAGGATGTTCTTTCCCAGACCGATGGAACTCATAACTCTCACATAATTTAGTCCAATGTGTGTTACCAGAAGCCCCAGTCTCATTTTCTTTTATATCATTGAATGTATCTTTTGATAGTAAATGAATCGTATATGTTGCTAGATTAGATTGTTATATTGTTCTTGTTTGTAATAAACTCCTAGATTCAATTTCTTGTACTTAGCTTAGTTCAAGCCTTAGATTATTTTCTTTAGGGACTGTTATCGCACAATCTATACTTGCCCAAAGCCCAAGGCAAGTGAGACACGATTGGCGTAACAAGGGGGTGACCTATCACTGTCACCTTAATAGGAAACCCCTTTATGTTTAGGAGTATGTTAAGATTACCCCAAGGGAGACGTTCCTAGTGACCTAAAGGGATGATGAAGCTAAAGCAAGGATGCAAAGATACCCCCCTCTCACTAGTCACTCAAGTCAAAAGGTCTTATGTCTTAAGAGATGAAACAAATTTAATGGATGAAGTTTACCTGCCCAGAACAAGACAACAAACAAAAATATGGCAGTTTCAAGTGCAAAATGATATTGATGCTTCAATAAGACGGTAAACCACTGAAATGTATGCTAACTGATATAAAATAGCAGCAAAATGAAAGTTTACAACAACAATAAGTATTTTATAACAGTTGCAAGAAATATGCCTCTAAATTGCTTGAAAAGACAATGAAAAGATAACATTTACTAGGCAAAATGATAATCAATTGTCACAAGCAAAGAAGTGTTTAGCTAGCATTAAGTGTAGTTTATGCAGAAAATTTGCTAAATTAAGATGGCTGTAACAGTGATCTATAACAACAACAAGTAAATTAGTTGTCTAGGCTAGGTTAGACTTAGTTTTGGTTAGTGAAAGCTAGAAAGTTCAAGTTTTGAGTGTTGGTTTGATCTCTCAACTAAAGGAATGTAAGGACTAGTGCCTTTAAAGGGTTATGGAGTCAAAAGTTCAGCAACATTCATTTGGAGTAAGCAACAAAATGATTATGTTTATCCAAACAAAAGATGAATCTTAGAAGAGTAGTAACTTAAGTTTTCTTGGGATTCAATCTTTGGGGAGGTGAGCTACTAGAGAGTAGGCACTTCTAGGTCCTAGCGGTTTTTCTCCTTCTTAGATAATTGAAGAAATATTTAGGTGCAACCACAATTGATCAAGACCTCTAAAGAGCTAGCACTTTAGGGCTTTAGAGGCTTGTCAATATAAACCAATTAGGCAAAATCTAGCAGATAGGAAGTGAAGAAGTAGTAACTTAAGTTCTTCACTTCTAGGGTTTATCAAGCATGCAATTTCATAATCTTTATTATGAGCAAGAAAATATACCATAACCATTCAAAAGTAATGACAAAAGCAGATTTACTTACTTCACTAAGAATACTCATGCATGAAAACACTAGATTACCAAATGACTTCACCAAAATTGATCCAAGTTGCAAGTAGAAGACTCCAAAAGAGAGGTGTGCCGCACAATTTCAGCCAATAAACCCTAAATAGGGCACCAATTTCAATCCTCTTCCTCTTGTGTGAAGAGTTGTTATGATAAAATGAGAGTACTTTATCTCTATTTATACAAAACTTTGACCCTTAATTAATTTTTGGTCAAAATAAAGGTCGACCTGGTCAATTTACAAATAAATTCAAATTTGACATAAATAAAATTAATTAGCATCTAAAGACACCTCCAAGGGTGACGTCATGCCCTTCTAGGGTGACGTTGAGGCCCCAAGGTGGAACGTTGAGCCTTAAAGGTAGGGTGCTCGACCTCCAAAGGCCCCAGATGAAGGCCACATGTGCCACTAAGCTCACAAATTCCTCTAAAACGAAAATTCTAACTCTTGATGACGTCCAAGGTCATGATGGTGACGTCATGGGCCTTCTAGGGCCAACGTCCACGTGGAAGAGCAAGATCCCCCCGGGTCTAGGTTTGTGAGGGTGCCTCCAAAGGCAACGTCCTTCTTTCTTCCTGGTGGAAATCTTCAATGTCTTCTTACCCTTGGCTGGGGTTACAACATCCATCTGTGGGCTTTAAGTCCCCATGAAGGTCCGAGCTAATCATTCCCTAATGTGTACCTATCCACTGGCAAGGTCCTGCAGCAATAACAAGTACGCCCTCCAGGGGTTCATAAGTCACATGGATCATAGCATGTAAATCACATCCAATAATTAAATTACTCAAACATGTGCATCAAACCCCCCTTAACCCAGACAAATGCTCAAAGATGTTATGCAATTTGACAAGTTAGGTTTGGAGAAGGTCTCAGGGTGTCCTATTGGGCTAATCTTCCTTAAGTTTGGGGTGTTTCCCAGGTGGGAGCCAATCTAGGTCATGTAAGTGTATGAGGTGGCATGGGGTAAGTGTTTGGGCATGGGGTGTAGTAATAGCAGGGAAATGTACGCCTTACCTGTGGGTGCCTTTGTAGAGGGCGAGTTGCACCTTGTCATAAATGCCATTGTTTCCTAGCCCATTCATTGCCTTTTACTATTAACTTTATTGTTTTTTGATCGTTTGCTTTTGTGCTTAAAGGGAATAGTCGAAGGACACTGTCCTGGCTTGATGCCGAGAGGTGACTACATTATCCACAAACATTTCACTGAGATGAGAAGGCTAACTCGTGATGAGACCCCCTTTCTCTTGGCTATGCCACCGAGAGACACTACCCTGGTTTGGTGACCAGATAGGTGGTAGTGTCATACCGCTACATATCCATGGTCGTAATAGGCCGGCTCGTGATGAGATCTCCTATCCATCAACTAGTACTTTGAGTGTTTATGTATCTTAAGGGTTCCCTTTTCTTACTGAGAAGCTTTTTACTGCTTTCTCGGGAATCCCTGGGCGAAGCATCTCAAAGGTTTCAAAATTGGCTTTTAACTCTTGCCAGCTACTTTTATCCTCTGGGCCTTTAGCCCCTTCTTCCCACAAGGCAAGGTACAACCCTTCCTAGTGTGGCCAATCTTAATGCCCAAACAAAGGTAAGGGGAGATGAGAGGAATAAAGATGGAAAGTGGTAAGTATGGAGGGAAAGGACGATGACCTTTCACATACTCAAACAATGGCAGCCCATCCTAAAGGGAGATCAACTTACTAGGGCACAATGTCACCCTTCCAGGTATGAACAAGGCAAAGAGCATAATTTCCAAGCAAACGTCATGAAATGAAGAAGAATTCAATGCAACATATTCAAGTGCTTCAACAATCAGAGTGACATACCATGATACCCGGACTCATTACCTCATGGAGCAAGACTTACTGCTACTTCAGGACCAGGCTGGTGGGATCGATACTGTCGCTGATAAATGGACTGCACCAAAAAAAAGAGCGGCCCTCAGGGGCTATGCTCAAGTTGTCTGACTCTCGGTACTCCATGTCTAGGACCTGTGGGCCTCGAGATGTGATCTCCGTAATAACAGGGACTACCCCCTTTGGCTTTGCTAGGAGTTGGCCTAGACGGAGGAGTCGAGGATCAGGTGACAACACCTTGACTCGAGACTTGCCGCCAAGGACACACCTAGTGGATTGAAGGTTTCTTCCATGTTACTCGAGGTGTGTATAAGGCGGAAACGATCACCATTAGGAATAGAAGATGGTTGAGAGGGTTTGGGATCCTTGTTTTGCTTATTGTTGCGAGGATGTTGCTTCTTGGGATGCTTGGATTTATTTTTCCACTGGGCCACTAAGGCTTTGTTAGATGACCTGCAATGCTGATCACTCCAAGTTGCAAAAGCTTATCTTTCTCTCTAATCAGAGAATCACAAAAAGACTCAAGAGTGGGAGCTTGGTAAGTACTCCTTAGAGCTTCTCTGGTGGCATAACAGGTAGATACAAAGACATAATATGCACTACCAAGCTTAGCAAGAATAATATATATATATATATGCATTGGTCATCCCCCAACTCTATTTTACAATTTTTAAGCAAAAGTCTAAGTGCTTTGAACTTAGATAAATAATTTTCAATGCAAGGAAAATCATTGGGACAAAGTCATTATTTGATTTTCAATCTGGTGGGCTCGAATCACATTGTGTTTACCAAACATAACTTAAAGCTTAGCCCAAGCTTCTTCCGGGTCAACAATTTCTTGAAGGTGAAACCGTAAATCAGGAGAGATGGACATTCCAATGAATCCACGTGCTTCGTCATTTTTATTATCCCATTTGGCTTTTTTTTCGGCATCAGTGGGGGCTTGTTCTTTTCCCAATGTAATCCAGTACAATCTTTTACTTCTTAGTACATCCTCCATATGGAATTTCCACGAGAAGTAGTTGGTAATGGTAAGCAAAAGATCACTTGGAGGAGCCATATTAAAATATGCAGATAATATGGATTCAAAATCTGAAATTGATGGTCTGGATGGAAAGCTCTAAAAAAATAGGTTCTTTAAAAACAAACAACATTGAAAACGAACTTCAGATGTGAAAGTTACGTTTCTTTAAAAAAAAAGACATAAACGGTAATCAAAGAGCCACGTGACAAATAGAATCTGGTCCATGTGGTGATGCCCTTCCTTCTCTAACTTTGCCTATAAGCTCACTTGTACAAATAAGTTACTTATGAAGTGACCCACTTTTATAGAATAAGTTAGAATCACTTTTACAATGAAGTCACTTTATAAATTAAAGTTGCATGCCAAAAATAACTTAAAAAGAAAATATTAAAGTTAATTTTATAGTGATTCACTTTTATATTTTAAGTGAAATGCACATTACAATAAAGTTATGAGATAACTCAAGTTTGCATGAACTTTTCAAAAAGTACCTTAAAAAATAGATTTTAACTCAAGACCTCTTATTAAATAAAACAACTTTCAACCAAGTGAGCTAGTGCAAAACACAACAATTTTGAGGAATAAGGAAGGAGGATTACATAACTACAAAAACATACTAATGCATACCAAAGAAACACACTTTCACCTAAAGACACATTAGACCAATTTGATAAGAGTATGTTAGAGTTTGTAGCTCGGGCAGGTACTTCCACACTAGGGATGTCTAGTAGTGTGAAAGGGGCCCACTTTATGTGTAGACAACATAATGTGGGTGGGGATCACTTAAGTCAACTTGAGATTAAGTTACAACCATTGGATGTGACTTAAGTTGTCTCAATGAGTGATTAAGTCCCCACCATCAGATCTAGGTCTTGATAAGAAGATCTAAGGGTCAAAATTGCATGAGAGAAAGGCTAAGGTTATATTATACCTAGAGAGCCTCATTTCACCTCATCTCAAGAGAGAAAATGTAGTCGACTAAATGAGGAGGCTCTTCCAAGGGAGGTCGAGAGACAGGTTAAGGAGAACCAGTCAGGGAGGTCGATTAGGGTCAAGAACCAGTCAAGGAGGCCGAGCAGGGTCAAGCATACATGCCGAGTAGGGTCATGCAAAGAGGCCAAGCTAGGGCAAGGAGAAACAAAGCTGAGGACAATCAATCTAGGGCAGCTAAGTTGAGCTGCTAAAGGAGTCTATCAAGGGTCGAGTTAGGGCCCAGAGGGAGTTCTTGTAGGGAGAGGGTATTTGTTCAGATCCAGAGAGTTTAGTCCGAGGAACTACACCTGTAATGCATTTGTAAAAGCCTTCTATAAATAAAAGAAAATCAAAGTCTTGTTGAGTAGTGGGGTTTCCAAGGTAAAACCACTGTGTTAATGTGTGAGTATATTGTTTTCTGTTCTGCTGTATTATGATCTTATATGTGTTATTCAATTTATTAAATAGCAGATCGAGTTCTGTCTCTGCACTTGATTTAATAAGAATAACTGAGTAATCGAGTCCAGTCATAAAAGTTCTTCATGGTATCAGAGCTGAGACTCTGAGGAAACCTGATTTGCCAAGATGAGATTTTGTAGCAGCGAGAAAATTTGGCTGCGAGTCTGCGGGAAATTTTTATTTCTAGGTTTGCATATGCGGGGTTAGCTATGGGGTAAAACTCAAATAAAATTCGAGCAACATACGGCTGCAGCCGTATGACATATGTACGTACTGTACGGGCGCGTGTGGATTGGCTGTGTGTAGCTGGGTGAGTAGATTCGTGAGCAGATCGGGCCTGTGGAGGAGGCCACTGCAAGTGATAGTGTGAAGGCTGTTGAGATCTGCAGAAAATTGCGGGTTAGTACCGAGCAACAGAGTTGCTGTGTGAGGTGTGACCGATAACAGACTAGGCGCAAGAGGGAGGAATCGGGCTGGAGGACGGCTGGAGAGGATCCACCGTGTAGTGGAAACTACTGCCAATAGAAAGAAAGGCCCGGACGTTGGAGTAAATAGAGCTGTTGGTTGAGCGCTGGAATCACGGGCTAGGATTGCAGATCGGGCTGTGAGGCAAAGGGCGACAGACAAAGTGACGGAGGCCGCGCTAGGAGCACGAGTTCGCGCGTGGAAAGTCAGCGTGAGTGTTGTTAGGATCGTGAGTCGAGTCGAGCGAATATTCCTACAGAGCGTAGGCCGTGTGCGATAGAAGGTGTAGGCGCGGAGGAGCTGAAGCTCGCTAGCTAGGGAGAAGCCGCGCAGATCAGGTGATGGAGTCGTCGACGAGTGAGGTCGTGTACACAACCCCTAATTGTATTGGATGGGGGAATCCGCGTAGGCAGAGCCGCCATTAGCCGCCGACATCACACAGGGCAGAGGACAAGATGCGAAGGTGTCGGGATGGAGCAACCAACCATTGTTGTCGGACCAGGCAAACAACGCGGGTTCGAGGAGAAGGGCTGCGATAATAGCTGTGACCACCGACTGAGAAGTGCAGAGCATTGCAACAATCGCAGCAAAGGCGAAAATGACGACTGCAACAAATTAACGGCTTTTGGGACAGGCCAACCGACAACTGTGGGCTGCATTCGTTAGTTGAAGAGGAAAAGTGGGTGTGGTTGGAAGGTTTGAGTAGATGGTCGTGGTCGAGGTTAGACCGGGCAAGCAACAACCACAATCGACTATCTTACCGTAGTCGCTGACAGTCGGGCTAGGGCAGCTGCCACAGTTGCAGAGGAAGCAGTCATGAGAGAGCCGAGCACTGGGATAGCCGTGAGCAGTAGGTTGGGTAGCGTGAAAAGGTACCAACAAGTGTAGCGTAGCATCGGTAGCTTCGACAAGTAGGTTGAGAGCCTAAACAAACCCCAGGCAAGTGTGCCGTCAGGTGCAAAAGGGCACCAACAACTTTGGCAAGTAGGTCGTGAGCTTAGGCAGAACTTTGACAAGGGTGTCGGCAGGTGGAAGGCAGCTCGGTAGGCAGGCTGAGAGCCAACTTAGGCAGGAGCACCGACAGGTGAGCTGGAAGACAGGCCTGAGACAAGGCAATAGATTCAGGGCAGGAGAGACCGTGGCAGTGGACCCGACACCAGAGGCAAGGTTGTCGAGGGGGCAGGCTACAGGCAGAGAAGCCGAGATTGCCAACAAAGGTATCGAATGGGCAAGTCTCAAATCCGAGGAGAGGTCACTGTGTGCAGTGTTGAGATGGCCTCTGGGATGAGGTGTGAGGACTGGCGGGAAACTGCCTCTAGTGACTTTTAATGGAAGATGAGATCAATTGAGAACAAGAAACTGTGGAGTATTATAGTAACTGTGGCCAGGAATGTTCTGTTGACATGGGGGTTCTCAGTTCCGAGCACGAGTTATCAGAAGCTATGGGATCTGGGAGGGATCTCAAAGCAAAGCAACAGGAGGCGTTTGCAGGGTGCTCTAGTGCAGAGGGAGCAAGTTGTTGAAGTGCGAGAAGTAGCAAGTAGTTCCAACACAAGGGTAGGGCACTATGGTACAAAGGGAGCTGGCCACTCAAGTACAAAGGGAGCAAGTGGCTCCAATCTAGAGGGAGGAGCTGGCAGTTTCAGTGCAGGACATCTAGATCTAGACAGAGTAAGATTTCCAAATGCAAAGGGAGCAGCATCAACTCAAGACGTTGATCATGGAGGAGGTAGCTCCAGTGGCAGTACCTCCCTCGCTAAGAGGGAGTGTTAGAGTTTGTGTTAGGGACCTAACCTCCCTAACCCCTCACGTATGTAGAATAATATAATTCCATGTAATAAAGGCCAATATTAATAAGGCCTAGCAATACAGAGGAATAAGTCAAATGTAAGAAGACCTAATAGAAGCTTCCGCTTCTAGAAGGATCTTCCCTAGATTGTTCTTTTTGATAGATAGATTTAGTATAAATAGGAATAGAGGGTATGTGAAATCTTGTCATGGAGATTATTGTAATAGAGCTATGCTCAGTTGGAGGTTGCCCCCTCGAAGAGGTAAGTGAACATTGCTATCATTAATCAAGGTGCTCTTTCTGGTGTTATTATGGTATTATTCTAGTATTGTTCTGGTTATATCCTTGTTTCTCTGCCATTTCTATGCTAAAATCTTTCTGTTCTGCATACTATTTTATATCTGGAATACTAAAAGTGGTATCAGAGCACCTTCCTCAGCAGAAAATTGTGGGTTAATTTTTTTTTAGGGTAGAGACGTATTTCGACGTCTTAAAGCTACAAAGATCTTTCGTTACGTGCATAAACCCGCGGTCGGGGAGTCATACACATAGGAAATACAAGAGGTACTTAAGCGCACATCTGTTGGCAACCCTTGTAACCCCTTTTGGTACCCCTTCGAGTGGTAGCGGATCAGACAACACCTGTATACGGATCGACCTAGATCTCATGAAGCCCTCCATACATAAATTGATCGACCGCTTGACTGCTATAGTGTCACCGAGAATAACACTTGGGAAGATACTCTCTAGTACCTGGGTAGTCGGGTAGTACGGCTAAGGGCACGGTCTAGCCTCCTTAGTTGGTGCCTTGCGATATTGGGCCGAGTACTACTGTTGGACCTCGCATGTATATCAGAGAGCTATAGCACAGGGCAAACCCTTGTCTGTCTGTAGAAACCTTGAATATCCTACCCATGGTGACGGAAACAAAAACATAACAGGCAAGATCTATTGCCGCGCAAATGTGCCTTCTGCATTCTGGTTGTGAAATTACTACACATTTCTTCCTGTTAAGCATTTGGGCATTTCATCACTGCAATATTATTCAGGCCGGAGTATAACTCCGCAGGAGTAAAAGAAAAGTATAGTGGTCCCGTCGACACACTTATTTGGGACCTGTTATCGCACGGTTTGTAGGAAAGGTTGGAAAGCTTGAGTCAAGGCTTGAAACCGGCGTACCAGGAGCTTCCCCACCCACTGTCACCTCGATGGGGAGCTCTTTCTATTTTGGAGGGCAAGTCCAAGGGAGACCCTAAGGCAATCTGGTTAAAGAAAGGCTAAAAGGTAAAGGCCAAGTCAAGGAAAACCCCTTTCACAGATTGCTGCCCAAAGAGAGATAGTCAAAGAGATAAGACCACTGATGACGCACCTGTTTGCGAGACAAAACAAAGAAAACTAGAATGTGCTTGCAGTGGGTTAGTATTTCACGAAATCAATGACTATCTTTAAATGAATATATGAGCAATGATCAGATGCAATTGTTGACAAAGTCAATGATTGCTAAACAAAGATAAATAACTTGTGTCACTTCTTCAACAAAGCATGAGATGTAATAAGCATTCAATGTTCAATAATAGACCTTGTATCATATCATCAATGCAATAAATATTCCAAT
>SNQJ01S0027230.1:385055-406264 GCA_010110895.2 Picea sitchensis | reverse complement strand
AGTACCCTATCAAAGGAGTGGGAGAGTCCAATTACAAACTTGATTCAGGGACCCCAATGAAGATGAAGGATGTACTATATGTACCAGGTTTGACGAAGAATTTGCTTTCTATCTCAGCTTTAGATAAGAAAGGCTTTAGGGTTGCATTCATAGATGGTGAAGTCCTTATGTGGCCTAAAGGAAAAACCATAGAAGATGCGATTGTTATTGGAACAGAAGAAGGTGGTCTGTATAAATTAAAAGGTCACTCAGATGCAACCTTGACTCACTCCACTAAGAGTCCATGTGAACTTTGGCATAGAAGACTAGCTCACATCAACTATAAAGCCTTACCATATGTGAGCAAGGCACTCACATGTCTACCAGAATTCAAGGTTGATCATGAAGGTGTGTGCAAGGGATGTGCACAAGGAAAGAACATCAAGAATCCTTTCCCGAAGAGCGACAGTAAAGCAGGAGTCTTGGAGCTCATCCACTCAGATGTATGTGGCCCAATGCCATTAACCTCTCTTAGTGGGTATGTATACTATGCATCATTTATTGATGATTATTCTCGCAATACCTGGGTTTACTTCTTGAAATCAAAAGATGAAGTGTTTGGAAAATTCAAGGAATTCAAAGCCTTGATAGAGAATCTCTCTGAAAGAAAGTTCAAGATACTCAGGTCAGATAATGGAGGAGAATACACCTGAAAAGAGTTTGTAAACTTTTGCAGAGATGATGGAAATAAGAGGGAGCTCACCACTCTCTACAATCCTCAACAAAATAGTGTAGCAGAAAGAAAGAACAGAACTATAATGGAAGCAGTGAAGACTATGATCCATAATGAAGATCTTCCAATGCACTTATGGGCAGAAGTAACAAGAACAACAGTGTATGTACAAAACAGATTATCCAGTGCACTTGGGTTCAAAACCCCTGAAGAAATGTTTTTCGGAAAGAAGCCAGAAGTAAGCCATCTCAAGATATTTGGCTGTCCAATGTTTGTACACATTTCGAAAGAGAAGAGAACCAAGCTGGACCCTTCAAGAAGGAAGGGAATATTTGTTCGATACTATGAGGTCTCAAAGGCCTTCAAAATTTATATACCAGGTTACCATCACATTGAGATCAACAGAGATGTAACCTTTGATGAAGATGCAACACTCAAGAAATCAAGGAGATGCCAGCTTGAAGAAGTATATGAAGAAGAGCCTGTAGCTCCCAGAGTTGCAGAACTAGTGAGGGAAGTCACAGATTCCCCTGATGATGAGATTCATGAAGATCATGAAAGAATCTCAAGAACCTCCCCAGATGACGATCTCTCACAAGAGAAAGCCAGCTTGGGCGAGGGAACTTATTCAAGATGGAGAGAAGTATGGTGCCCAAGAAGGTACCATGAGACAAGTCAAGAAACCTATGCCATTCTCCAGTTATATGGCCTTGATGTGTGATCTCTTAGAAAAGGAGCCTACTTTCTTTGAAGAAGCCATTGAGAAGAAAGAATGGGCAGATGCCATGACAGAAGAATACCAATCCATTATAAAGAATGATATATGGGAAATAGTTCCCAGACCGAAGAGCAAAGATGTGGTATCTTCCAAATGGTTATACAAAATAAAACATGCTGCTGATGGAAGTATTGAGAAATATAAAGCAAGGTTTGTAGCTCGTGGCTTTTCCCAAAAGGAAGGCATTGACTATGAAGAGACGTTTGCTCCTGTAGCCAGATACACTTCTATCACAACCATCATAGCTCTTTCAACTAAGATGAAGTGGAAATTACACTAGATGGATGTGAAAACAACCTTCTTAAATGGTGTCATTGAAGAAGAAGTGTATATATAACAACCTCAAGGGTTTGAAGTTGAAAATAGAAAGACTCATGTCTGCAGGTTGAAGAAGGCTCTGTACGGATTGAAGCAAGCTCCTAGAGCTTGGTATGGAAGGATTGACAGTTTCCTGACGAGCTTGGGCTTTACCAAGAGTAAAGCTGATTCTAACCTTTACTTCAAGGTTATGAATGATGAGCTAGTTATATTGCTGCTGTATGTGGATGACTTATTCTTAACTGGAAAAGAAAAGCTCATCATTGATTGTAAGAAGAGGCTCGCTGTAGAATTTGAGATGAAAGACCTAGGCCTAATGCATTATTTCTTAGGTCTAGAAGTTTGGTAGAGCCCAGAGAAGATCATCCTTATCCAAGGGAAGTATGTAGTTGAAATACTGAAGAGGTTTGATACGTTGGAGTGTAAATCCATGAACACACCCATGGAAACAAAGTTGAAGCTCCTGGTTGATACTTTGTCAGAATTGGTTGATACTATGCTGTACAGACAAATCATTGGATCGTTGATGTATCTGACAAACACCAGGCCAAATATATGTTTTGCTGTGAACACCTTGAGTCAGTATTTGGTAGAACCCAGACGTGTTCACCTTGTTGGTGCAAAACATGTGATGAGATACCTTAAGGGTACGTTGGACTTTGGTCTCTGTTATAATGGAGATCATGACTTCAGACTGATTGGTTATACCGATTCAGATTGAGCTGGAAGTGTTTCTGACAAAAAGAGCACTTCAGGTTGTTGTTTCAGTCTGGGGTCAGCCATGACTTGATGGCAGAGTAGGAAGCAATCTAGTATTGCTCTTAGCACAACAGAAGCAGAATACATTGCTGCATATTCCTCCAGTTATGAAGCCATATGGCTTCGGAAGTTGTTGACAAATCTATTTGATCTGAAGATAGAAGCAACCGTGATTCTATGTGATAACCAAAGTTGCATAAAGATGACAAAGAACCCTGTGTTCCATGACAAGTCGAAGCACATAGAAATCCGGTATCACTACATTCGTGATATGGTGCAGAGGGGAGCTATAAAGCTCCAATATGTTGGCACAGATGAGCCGGTTGCAGATGTGTTGACCAAGCCTCTATCTCGTGTAAAGTTTGAGCACTTTCGAGACAAGCTTGCTATAGTCCGAAAGGACCTCCCTCGAAAGGGGGAGTGATGCTGATGATACTATGGTATCTCGACCAACAATGGGTAGCTCAGTTAGGATTTTATATCCTAGGGGACTGATCATCCCTGGACAGATCCCGAAGGTCCGGTAAGGACGGTCTGTCAGAGTACCTATGCATGTATATGCTAGCTGTGGTCAGTAGTGGTAGCTCCGTTAGGATTTTTATAATCCTAGGGAATCTTATGATTCCTGGGCAGATCCCGAAGGTCCTGTAAGGACGGTCTGTCAGGATACCACGTGGTAGCTCTGTTAGGATTTTATATCCTAGGGAATCTTATGATTTTTGGGTAGCTCCTTAGGGACTGTCAGAGTACCAAAAAATGTTGTTACACCTGCCTCATTGTGTTGCCCCATGATGATGATGTTGTTGCTCTAGCCTTTGTGCTGTGATGATGCTGCTGCTGTTGATGATATATCAGCCTCGTGCTGACTATGTTGTTTATCTCAGCCTCGTGCTGATGATGATGCTGTTGTTGATGTTGTATCAACCTCGTGTTGTTATTTATGATGATAATGTATTAGTGTTATACTAATTGATGTTGATGCAGATGATGATGATGCCATTCCAACTCCATGCTGTGGATGATGATATTGATGATGAGAAAAACTTCCGATGATTTATATATATGCCAATTAGTGTTCAAGGCAATGATGATGTTGCTGCCCTCTCTCTCCGATGATGCTTTATTGTAGAATACCCTTCTTGTTAGGGGGGAGTGTTCAAATATTGTAACTGCAAAGAGTATTCTACTTATTTTTTGAGATATTATTAATTAGATCAATCCCCTTTTGTGGATTGATTATGTCGAGCTTTGTAAATGACCAAATCCCCTTTTGTGGATTGGTCAAACCCTAATTATATGATGCTAATTAAGAAGTCGGCCCCCAGGCTAATTAAAGTGGTTTTAGCCACTAAGAAAAGAAGTCGGCCCTACTTGATGAAGAGACACCTCGCTAGCTCCTGCCAACCAATATAAATAATAGAGGCTAGCGCCTCATTAATTCACTCACTCAACAAACTCATCTAGTGTGCAAGTTTGAAGGAAGTTGCAGTTGCCAGTTGTCGGAAGAAGGAAGAGAGAGGTGCAGTTCTCAGTGTTGGATATTCTCTAGTGTTTGGTTTATTATCTTGGCATTGTATTGACAATCTATATTAAGGAAGTTTTTGCTGTGTTTTCTCCCCCATGAGGGTTTCCCAGGATAAATGCTGTGTATCTTGTGATTGTGTTTCTCTTAGTGATCTTGCATATGCTATTATTATCTAGTAAATTGAAAAGAAACTTAATAGCTGATCTAAATTTAACACTCCCTCTCAGAGCTATCACTAGTGACATGCCTCTGAGGTAACCTGCCCGGAACAAGAAAACAAGAACAACAACATTTCCATGCAACCTCCATGGAATTTAACAATATAACCTGCCTGGAACAAACAACAAAACAAGAATATCTCCTAGAGGGGGAGATAAACAAATGCATCTCTAGTATTAAGTGCTTAGTATAATGATCATAACTCCAATAGATAAAAAACATAAGATCGCAATGGTGCCATAACAACTAGAGGCGTATCAAAACAATCAAACCTGGAGGGTGTGTTGTTCCTCAGAATGCATTGGATCTGAGATCCCTCTGGATCTATGATTTGCTGCTTGGACAAAAGTCCCTTCTCTTGCAAAACACCCTCAAGATAATGATACAATTTAACATATACAAGTACATACCTCAAAAATTGTAGCACCATTCGGCAGCAATGGTAAGCAACGACAAACCCTAAAACTTCAAGGTGCTCCAACTTGCAATCTGAAGGTGGCTGGAGATGCGCTAGGGTAGGGTGCACCTGTTGGTGAAGGAATTAGGCCAAACGACCTAAGGAAAGGTGGTCAACGAGCTTGACAAAATAAAACTGTGCAGCAACAAGGTACTGCAGCAGGGTATAGGGGCAAACTGCAGCAGCAAGGTAACTCTCACGATCTTCCTTCTAGTGATTAGACTGTTTTGAAGGAAACCAAGCTTTGATTCCATGTTGAATTTTTGTTAATTACGTTAACATTAGATTTACCATAGCAATTTGAACTTCTTTTGCATGCTCGCTTCTCCATAGGTGATGTTGCACTATTGCCACCCAACCATAGGCACCCACTCATGTCGCCCCCGAGCATAACATATACATCCTGGGAAACCCTTCTACACAAGGGGAGAAAACCTAACAGACCTTCTTATAGAGAATATCCATGCCAAGACAAAATAACCAAGAACAAACTCTATCCACTAGAGCAAACCACAAAGAAAGAATCCAGCAACATAGATGCAGCACACCCTAGCAAGAGCGCTAGGGTGTCTAGCCTCCACTAGCGTACCACCAACAATACTGCAGCAAACTCTAGCCAGAGCGCTTGGGTAGCTGGCCTTCACCAACGCATCACCAAGAGATAAGATAAACCCCAACCAGACTTGCGCTATCCTTCCTATTTCAGTTGCAGCTCTCTCCACCAAACTTGTGCTATATATGAGTGAGTGAGTGTGACAAATGAGGAAGGCCTCACCCTTATTTATAATTTATACTAAACTGTCCGGTGACTTCTCTGGCAGGGTTGACCTGACCTTTCTGGAAAATATAATTCTGTTTATCTTATTCTTGTGGAGCCGACTTTACTTCTGGATCAATATAATTCTTCTGGGGCTTCTTTATTTCTTTCAATGGTTTTCCTTTGACATCTTGGCATCTTCATCTATAAGAAAGGTTATCCAGGAGGTGAATATCTCCCGCAGCTACCAGAAACATCAACAGTCTGCCACTCTAAAACTGCTTTAATGCGATGCGTTACCTGCCTCAATTGCTTCTGCGCAAATCACCCTCATGGTGCAGCAACCAATTCACACACTTATACTTAAGACATATTTCTTGTTGAACTTCTCCTCAGCTTGAATCCAAACTGGCCTGGACTTAATCAACTCACAGGTTGTTCACTGGCTAGGCAATATCCTCGCACATGTGTTCATATTGGGGGTTTGAAAATAATGAAAAGCCCCCAAAATATTTTGCCCCATATTAAGGGGCCAAGGGGGTTTCCTATTTAACCTAGTGATAAATGTATTGGGGTTCTTTTTATTGCGTTTGGGTTAGAAGTGGTCTGGAAGGAGAGGGGCAACAGGTGGGTGGCAGCACTAGGGGAGGGGGAGGGCAAGGGTTTGGAAGGAGAGCATGCATTCACAGTGGAGAGGGGCAGCAGCACAGTAAGGGTTTCATTGTTGATGTGAGCATTGGAGTAGAAGAGTTGAATTTTTCTAGATCTGACCTCCAGCAAGTTTGGTGGTGTAAAATTCTCCAAGAGTGATCTGGGAGTTCATTGGCTAGAGCTAAATGTGCTGGATCTCTCTTGGCTTTCCCCTCTAGCTGGGGTGAAATTGACCTTCTTTTCCATTCTTCTGTTTTCCTGGCTGACGAGGACAACCTGTATATCGACATCTATGGTCATTATCAAACTTTGAGTTTTCTTTATTTTATTGGAGCTCCTTATTTATAAAGCTACAATTTATTCATGATGTTTATAGACTATAGTCACTGCAATGAAGGTTGGAGGTTTCGCATAAGAACAGTGATGAATCACACTGTCAGTGTGCTCATGACAGGACTAGGTATGGTAAGAAGCAATGGTCATGACAGGACTAGGTATAGTAAGAAGCAGTGATTGATGATAGTAGATACCCATTATGATTCTCTGTGTATATATGTTCATGTATATTGATTAATGATTAAATTTGTTTTTCGATTTTATTCCAAATATCCATTACAATTATGCTGGCATATATTGATTAAATTCGATTTTCAATTTTGATTCTAAATACACATTACAATTTTGTGGGTATATTTGTTTACACTAGGATTAAATTTGATTTTCAATTTTGATTCCAAATACCCTTAAAATCCTGTGTGTATATTTGTGTGTATTGATTTGTTTTTTTATCTTCTGATTTCAGATACCCATTAACTTTCTGTGAATGTATACTTTTTTGTGTTTATTGATAAAATTTGATTCTTTATTTTGAATTTGAATACCCATTACAATTCTACGTGTATATGTTTATGTGCATATTGATTATATTCAGAAAATTGGATTTTTGATTTTGATTCCAAGAAAGGACGTTGTATAGAGTCTAGACCAATTAGGTTCCAGAGCATGTTAAAAGATAAAAGATAATGCACATGAACGTAGGAGTGACCACTCAGATTTTGCTTGGTTTTTTCCCTGTTTCTGAGGTTATACTCTTTGGAACAGTGGGTAATGCAAACTCTGGTCTTCATATTGGAGATGTTACCATTCCCCGTCAATGGGCTGATACAGGCATTTGGAGTTGGCAGGTCTTGAATTTTCCTCTTTGAGCTTTGTTTTTCAAAATTTAATCTATATCTATCTATCTGTCTATAGATATATGTTTCCAAAGATTATTCCTGCAATTTGAAATAAATTGCTGGTTAATTAGTGTGTGATTGAATATAAATATGGAGAAGGAGAGAATAATGAGCTCTCTTTGGAAAATAATGGGGACTATACCTGTGACATTGGGTACCTCAATTTCACCAATTAAAGTACTCCAGTGGGGAAGATATTGATAATCTGCTGAATAATGGGTGGTTCCAACCAGATGGGATTTTTCCAGTGAATGCAACTCCAGAGGTCTGGGAACATGTGTTTTGGATATCCGTTTCACAGTCCTATTATCAGCTTGCACAGAAGATAGAGGTATACTATATAGTCACCATGGACTGCTGGGGTTAATGTTAGACCTTAAAAGAAATGTATTGATTTTTATTTTTAATTGGCATGGTGGAAACAACAGAATGTGAAGTTAGATTTGTGTGTGAACTCAACATGTCTTTCCCATGAGCCAAGGATCGTGAGAGTGGAGAGGGGTTGCAGTGTCAAAGTTTTTGTGGTGAATGCTGCTTATAAAAGCTTCCTTCATGAAAAGTTTAATGTTACTTTTTTTGATATGGAGAGTGCAGGAGTTGCAAGGGTAATTAAGGCCTTTCCACGTTTTTTGGTGAAATTATGATTTATTTATCTCTTGGCCATACCAGGTGTGATTACAATAGTCTCCAATAGCTGAGAATACAGCTCATTGTAGGCTCAAGACATACAACTTAGCTGTTAAACTACTAGCTCATGTCTTGCTTTCAAGGGTACTAAAACCTGAATTGATTAAGAGGTACAGAACATCTTCTGATATGGGTGGCTTTTTTTTTTCACAGATTTTCCTGAGCGAGGGTAAGCCCTTCATAGCTATGAGAGCATTTGTCTCTGACCCCAGTGCAGAAGGTTCTCGTAAAGAAAACAAATCTGGTATATTTACAGAAGTTGCAACTAAAATGCAGTGACAGCAATCCGTCAATTCATAAACCTACTGCCATCACCTCTGGTACAAATCTTTAATCTGTATGCAAATCATGTTATTGATATTTGACATTTTTTTTTCTATCAGTTTGTGTTTCTATCAAGTTCTCATGCAAGTTGTTTGATCTTTGTAGAGCAGAATCCTTAATGAAGTGTTTAAGGAATAAATCCATATAGTGGGACTTTCAGATTACACAACCCAAAATGTGCAAACAACAAAATTTGAAGGCATTTGTTTTTCAGAATATAGACAGTGATTAGACATCCATGAAGCATACATTCATTTTGCTTATTACTGTGAAACTTACATGGGTATTGTCAGCTGTTGTGTTTGACTGCATCCGACTGCAACAAGCTGGCAGGGATTTTCAGCTGACTGTGTGTATAATGTAGTTAATTGAAAGCTGTATGATAAGAAAATTTCTCAAAACCTAAACAGGTAGTTCACAGTTAGGGCAGCTTTTGACAAATGAGGAGCATTACATTAGGCTGCTGAAAATTGGGGTTTTCTGAATTTTATCAGCACATCCTACTTGGAGATTATAACAGTAGACAGAATATCATCTGTAAATTATTTTCAATATGTTGGAGTTGCTGCATGTTATATGCACTCGGAAAAAATAATACAATGGAAAGGAAGGAAAACCTACGTGGATGTCCTATTTACATATGACTATGTGGCCTGTTGGAGTGGATGCACGGTTACACCTCTACACTCCCACTTAGTTTGTATCCATGACAAATCATTTTCTTTCATTTAACCTACTTCTGTGCAACTTATTTTCTGGTACGAGGCACTGCTTGGTGAAATTTAGCCTAGTTGTGGGTTCTGCTATCTTTTCTTCCGAGGATCAAAATTAAAGTTCTATTTCATTGTTGACCACTTTCTCTTTCACAAATGATGTTGGATGTCTATATGCTTTGCCGGATATTTTACATTTTTAATGACAGTGATACAAACCAATGATACTTGGCTCTTCCAAGTCGAAGTCGACTCCCAAGTTTGACTCTGTTTTTTGAGGAAACTGGCTCAAGGCAGCTCCTTGGATTCTGACATCGGCCCCAACTCATACTCACAATTTTGACTGATGAGTATGACTCAGACATCCAAGTCAAATGCAATTAAGATTTAATTGGTGAGTTTGACTAGCTAGTTAGACTATAAAAGACATGGAAAAAACAAAAAATACCTCATTTTGTTTTTGTGACCTGATTTCACAACAGACAACCAACTGGTGACAGGCCTATCAACTATGCTTAATCCATAGCGTTTAGTAGTATTTAATATCATCTACATACTTCGAAATGAGTTGTTATTGAAAAATTGCATTGTATAGATACTGCAAACTTTCATATTAATGAAAAACATATTTTCTGTGAGTAATTCTCCAAGTCTAGTCGAATCTGGTAACGTTGATACAACCATGGTTGTCATAGTGTAAGACGACTGGAATTTCTTCTGTTATTCCAATGTTTGTAAGGAGTCTTTTCAATCATATGAGTTCTATAGTAGTTTGTGCAGAAAAATGAACACATTTTACTTCAATACTTGAAAGTGCAGTAGTAGATCAGATCAATTACAGCCTCAGAGATCTGATCTTTTTCCTTCTTGCTTTAAACCACTAGATGAAGGCAATTCCTAGTGGCAAATCCAAAATACTGAATCAGTGAATTGGATCAGTATATTGAACTTGGTGTTTTGGTTTCTTGTTGTAAAGGCTATTGTAAAATATCCACTAGGAGTGAAAGTTCATACATAATGGGAAAAACAAATCTTGGATTCATATAAAAACTACAAATTTTTGAAAGCGGCAGAGGAGGAAATTCAAATGTAGACTAAGGATTACTTGGAATAAGGATTCATGGTTCACAGCAGAAACCCCTTCGCTGCTACTCTGGTGATGCACAACACAGACATTACTCTTTCAGAATAGGCATAGGCTACATAAATGTAAAATCTGTGATTCAAAACAAGTTCCGGGCACCCAGGATTTTAACTAATAACAAACTATCAAAGAGACTCCAATCAATTTGGTTATTTGGAAAAATTAGTTTGATAACAGAAAGTCGAGAAAAGGCACGACCAAAAAGACAGCCCAAACAGTTAAGGGCTTGTACAATTTCAAGGTGATATCTTCTGGCAATGACATTGTGCTTTAATGGCATCTTTTTGATAATGTCACGTGTTTCATCCAGATGCCTAGTGCGCCCAAGAAGGGCAACCAAGCATTCATAATGATCCAGATCAGGTGCAAGGCCATAATCCATTGTTATGCACTCAAAGTATTGCCAGCCATCGTCTACTAGCCTTGCATGAGAGCAGGCAGTCAAAACACCAGTGAAGATGATATGATCTGCCTTTATGCCTGTCTGTTGCATTTGGGAAAAAGGTGGAAGAGCATCCTTGCCTTGTCTACGAATTCCATATCGCAAAATCATTGCATTCCATGAAACGTTTTGATTTGACATCTTGTCAAACACTTATCGAGCATGCATATATGCCCACATTTGGCATACATGTCTACATGCCCCCTTCTCACAAAAACTTTAGAGTCAAATCCACTTTTATTATATAACTGTGTATCTGCTTACCATGTTCCAGAGCCAATAAATAAGCACACACAGGCATAACACTAACCATGGTGATTGCATCAGGTTTTATGCCCTGGACTTGCATTTCATAAAAGAATGCCAAGGTTTCATGGGGGTGGCCATTCTGGGAGTAACCACCAATGACTACATTCCACGACACAACATTTCGTTGAGGCATTTTTTCAAACAATTTGTGGGCAATGTTAGCATTTACCACATTTGGTGTACATGTTTTTCAGACCAGTGCCCACAACAATATCAGCTTTGAATCCACTTCTTACTACATAACCGTGGATCTTGAATTGTGGGCAGCTTTGCTGCCATCAGAAAATTTCACCATGAAAGTTTGACTCCATTTCCAGCAGATTCTTCTTAATTGGATAAATTAAAGTGTGGTTGCCATAATCAAATAGAACCTTGCCAATGAATATTAAGTGTTCACATTTTGTTTTCCAACAGCTTTCTGGGGAATACTATTAATCAGCGTTGGAAAATGAACTGAGATTAGGACATGGCTTTCAAACACTCAATGAACAAAATATTTTCTAGTGTCTAAAACTGTCAGAAAATGAATTATTATGACATTGATGATTCATGCACAAAGAGAAATGTTGTAAATTCATTGCCCGCACAAGGGCCAAGGTTATAGCAGTGGATACTGTTTTTAGTTCAATTGCTGCATCTTGATTCAGTCAGAATTGTGGAGCATTTTATTGCCAGATAAGATGAATTTGGAAATTGTCAGTCAAAACATGGCTACCAGTTTTATTGACTTCTATGCCCATGACCAAAGCAACGATAGCTGGTGAGCCAATGGGTCAGCATAATGAAGCTTCTTGCACATTTTTCTAAGTGAACTGTAATTATAGCTTTTTGAGATCTCGGCAGATATGCTGCACGGGGATTGTTTATTATAAAGTATGTTAGCGTTATATGCCTGGGCCCTGATTGCCTCCTACCTATGTCTATTTGTACTATATCTCATGCTTGCTTTAATATATGTTATATTTTTGAAAACTCTGTATTTGCATTTGTTGGTCTGTCTCTTTGGGTACAGGTTGGTATGGCAACTATTATGATAGAATGGACACAAGGGCTTGCAAGAGTATAACACTGTCTAGGATTCATATGGCTTCTTGCACATTTTCTTAAGTGAACTGTGATTCTAGCTTTCTAATATCTCGGCAGATATTCTGCACGGGGATTGTTTATTATAAAGTGTGTTAGCATTATATGCCTGGGCCCTGATTGCTCTTTAATATATGTTAAATTTTTTAAAATTCTGTATTTGCATTTGTTGGTCTATCTCTTTGTGTACAGGTTGGTATGGCAACTGTTATGATAGAATGGGCATAAGGGCTTGCAAGAATATAACACCGTCGAGGATTCATATGGGACTAACCCTGGAACGCATTGAATAAAAGAAATACTTCTAGCTATTTTTGAACCGTATTCTGTTGTCTATTTGTTAACTAAATTTATATTGCATAGTCACAGTCAAAATGTAGATATGAAGATTATTATTGGGCTCTAGTTTGTGAAGTTTATCCCCGTCCTCAATATCTTCAGTTCAGTAGTCGCCGCAGCTGGACATAAATATTGAGGAACGAGGTTTTCTTATTGCTGTTTGTATATAGGTATGCCTTAAACTTCACTTTTATGCATATCTGCACGGGTTTCTAGAATGTGGGTATGTTGGGAGTATCTGATACGGCTAGAAGCTTTGCCCAGATTTTCTGAAAGTGTCCGGTTGGGAGGGGATATATATATATATATATATATATATATATATATATATAGATATATTTTTTGATGGAATACCTCGCGAGAAACTCCCCGAGTGCTTCTTCACTTCGTGGATGGAAAACGGGGTAAACTATCGATCCTGATTACGGGGCATAAAACGGGGTAAACTATCGATCCTGATTACGGGGCATAATTACGGGGCATAATCTCAAGGGAACAAGAGATTCAAACTCATAACCTTATCCGCTGGGATAGCTTCATGTCTGGCTCAGAATTAAATGAGCTAACCCTTGGAGCTGGGAAGATATATATATATATATATATATGAAATAAAACATAATTGATTGGAGCTGGGAAGATATATATATATATAATATAACATAATTGATTATTTTCATAGCTTAAATTATTTGATCCTTTCAAGTCTCTAGTAATGGTCGTGTTGTCTAATCCTTGTAAATGTGCTGACACCCCTATGTCCATGTTAAGTTATACATAGATTGGGTTTAAATGACATTAAATCAACCCTTTAAGTCTCTAGTAATGGTCATGTTGTCTAATCCTTATAAATGTGCTCACACCCCTATGTCCATGTTAAGTTATACATAGATTGGGTTTAAATGACATTAAATCAATCCTTTATGAACTATGCATGACCATAAATACTAATTATGCACGATTATGTATAAATATATATAATGCCATGGTATAATTTGTAATGCATGACCATAAATACTATCTATGCACGATTATGTATAAATATATATAATGCCATGGTATAATTTGTAACTTTGACCTACAATTTCATTTTATTGTCAATTTCATTCTATTGTATGAGTTTGCTAAAGCAATTTCCACACATATAGATTTATGGACCACCTATAGTTTCATAAACCATGAGATTCAATTATTTGTTAATTCCTTGTTCCTAGAATGGTTAGTTAGTAATTGGGTTTCTTTGCATTTTTTTAGATGCCAACCACTATAGTTTCGTTATTCCTCCTAGAATGGTTAGTTAGTAATTGGGTTCCTTTGCATTTTTTTAGATGCCAACCATTATTTTTTCTCATGTGAATGAATTGGGTTGTTTCAATTAACATCAAACTTTCAAAGTTTTTGATATTTTGTGTTTGATGTTGTTGATGATCCTAAATTGCTATATCAATCAATACGAATAATGTTAGCTTAGCTACAAACATTTAAGATATGAATTAGAGTTGTTCAATATCTTATTACTAGTGTAGAAAGATTCATGTTTATTCACTTAAGTGCACTAGAAGCTTATATTTTGAGTGAATAGATTTAAATAGCGAAGAGGGGTGAGCCATTTTAATTCATATAACCTTTAAAAATTGAAAAATGGCATGATAGATAGATTCTTAAACTTTTTTGGGTTAATTTTTGGACTTTTTTGGCACAAGAAACAACGATAATTCAATCGATTTTTGACACTTTTTCTTAGGACTTTGGGCTCCTCATGGCTGGGAGCTTGTAGAAACTCCCTAACGATCGAGGAACTTTTAGAAGTTCCTAGATAGATAGAGAGCTTCTACAAGCACCTGAAAAAAGGGGAGCACCTAAATCAGGTTTCCAAAAAGCTCCCAAAAAGTTCCCAAGCTCCCAACAAAAAGGGGGAGCATTTCTGACAAGCTTCAAAGCCCTTGAGAGCGACGATATGACATGTATAGGCTCCCCAAGTGTTGGGAGCAGAACCCATGCTACTTTGCTATTGGGAAGATTGATATCATTATGTAGGGGCAAACAATTGTAGCTATCTTTTTAGTAAGTGGTTGCAAAAAACATATTGGTTCATGTATAACTTGTGTGGTAGTAAACATATATAGATTGGAGCTCAAATTATTACAAGTATAATTGTAAACCCTTCTAAGTTAAATTGTGAAACTAACCTTATGTGTACTGACATTGTCTATACTTATCTTATGTATTAGTTGAGGATTGTATTGTAATAATATCCCGATCATTGCATTGAAATTATACTAGCTAGCATATTCTATTACAAGAAATTTTACACCGTGTCCAAGCCTTGTCGAAATGAAACTGATCCATAAATGCTAGGCTTATAGCCAGTCCACTTCGCCAACATAGAGCCTTGAGCAATTTCTACAATTCTACAATTCTACAATTCTTGTAAGTATTTTTACGACTGAGTTGTAGGACACAATGTTAATCCATATCTAGTCCCTTGTCCTTAGAAAAAACTACTATGAAGGATTCAATGCAATTACTAACTCTAGTTAATGAAACAAAGGGATGGCATGTCTCATACCATACTTTCCTATGCTTATAGTTAATTCCAATTCAAGGTTCAATATCATTTAACTCCATTCAATAATATCTGCATTAGTTGGCCATTATTTAATGCATTCAAACCACTTAACAAGAATACATGGTTCATGTAATGGTTTCAAGTCTTATGAAATGGTTTAAAAAATATGGGAAATAACCATCTGTTAAAACTATCTTGTTAAATTCTCTTACCCAACACTCGACAATTAATTTCGATAAATCCTAGCACTAAGTTACTTGCTGATTTATGAATTAAATCACAATTGAGTATTAACCTTTAAAATAGTGGAAGCGAAAAATCAGAAAGCCAAACACATTGCACACATGATTTCAGGTAAATATCCCTGGAAAAACCCTCGCGGGAAAACTAGAATTGTGATGATTATATTAAATAAATCGGGGTTACGTGTTGATTTATGAATTAAAACACAACTTAGTATTAACTTTTAAAATAGTAGAAGCAAAAAATCAGAAAGCCAAACACATAGCACACATGATTTTGGGTAAATACATAAAATCAGGGTTTGCGCCCTGGGATAATTGCCCTTCAGAGGAATACAATGCAACAATAGCCTAGTCCACTTGGTTGCTATTTCCCTTGCTGTCCCTTAACACCTTTCCTCAGCCTTGCCCACTCACACTTGGATGAACTCTCTTCATCCACTCAATGAGATCTCCTCACTATGTGTGTGTGTGACACAAGCACATGAACAAATAATCCCTTTTTGCTCCTATGTGCTCTTTGTGTGTCTCATCCTCTCACTTAGGCTGCCTTTTATTACATTGAGTTAATCCTAAGTCCAAAACTCTAGATCTCCTCCAAAGTGATCAATGGCTAAGATCTAATCTCACGTTCACTTTAGATCTAATGACTAAGACTTGATCAACTCTCACTTAAGTTACGAATGCCAAATAACTTAGGTATCTAACTTAATTAATTTCACATTAAGTAAAAAGGCCATTCACTTTAATTATTAACTCATAAAGTGAACTTCCTAAGGTTTGAAGAGGTTACACACGATTTCCACATGCTAGACATCGAGCCTATGTGGAAGTACTCGTCTGATGCTAAATACATCAAAACATCTATTGGACAACACTATGAGAGGATAGCTGTTCAATAACCTTAACCCAAGCCAAACCACTAATCCAAGACATGCCACGTTGAAGTAAAATGTTGAAGGCCAAAGCATGAGAGAGAAGTAAACTTTGAACAATCCAACTCTTGGTTTGATGGCATGATTTACCTCTCCAATCACTTGAAACAAAAATTGTAAGCTTCCCAAGACTCACATATCTAACATGAAGTGGTGCAACTGCAGGGAGGAAGTAGTCTTGTTTAACACGTGTATGGCCTATACGGCCTGTGTATATCTCTAAGAAGGAAAAAACGACTTGTACGACCTGTGTGTGGGCTCAATCATTTTCCAGAGGTAGTGTATGACACTGGGAAGGACACATGGACTGTGTATTACTTCCTAGATGGCTACAAGTAGCATAAAATCCTTAGGAAAATAAAAATGTCCTATAGTAGCCATGGCAAGCAAGGAAAACGTTGTATCTTCTCCAACAATCAATAATCTTGAAAAACCAAAATAAGAAACCCTATTTGATAGTGCAACAACTCTATATTAGTAGCCATAGATTTTTAATCTAAAAAATGGATAAACGGAGGAGAATAAAGAGTTGTTGGGATTCTTCATTTGCTCATGGAGACTGTAACTATGAAGGAAATCCCCAAAACTACAACTGAGAGTGGATTCTCAATCCATTAAATAAATACAAACAACAATTTAAATACATAGTAGCTCCATTTTAAAACCACAGGTAGAAAATAACAAAAAAAATAGAGAGATTCATCACATAAGAACTCAATGTTTACCCTGGAAACCCAAATGGGAAAACTAACATTCAATTGGTTTTGACTAGGCTCTTTATTTCTTAGCAATGTGTAGGGTACAATCGCTTCAAGCTCTTTGGTCCATTCTTAGTCTTCTTATGTGAATATAGCAACAATTCCTCACTGTATGGAGATTTTTTTGGAAATGTGACATACATTTTTGATTTCAACGTTTCACACCAAATCTTTCTTTCTTGATGATGGACCAAAGTAGTTTGGTCCGAAATGTCGAAATAAAAAATGGATGCAACATCTCCGAAAATCTCTCTATACAATGAAAATTTCCGCAGAAGTCTCAAATATGATTTTTTTTCTCTCAACCAAAGAACCAATCTTCTTTTGTGATACAAGAGAAAATAGGAGAATAACTTAGTTGGGGTTGATTTTGGAAGGCTAGGCATCCCAACTCTTCAACTTCCCCAAGTCTAGCGTGCTTCTCCTCTTGTCTTTTTTCCAATTATGACATATAATGTCTCATGCTTTTATTTTTTCTTCTTTCTTTTCACTTTTTTTTTTTCAATACATCTTCTGGAGTTGAATTTGGAAGGCCAGGCATCCCCAACTCTTTAGCTTCCCCAAGTCCAGCGTACATCTCCTCTCTTGTTTTCTTTTACAATTACATTTGACATAGTGTCTCATGTTTTTATTTTCTCTTTCTTTCTTTTCACTTTTTATTTTCAATACATTTTATTTTGATTCATTTACATTCCGCATGCTTACATTGAGAGTACTATATTAATGCAGGTGTGGACATTGGTTGTGATGGCATAGAGCTCTTCACACCATCACATTGTCTCCTACCTCATCCATAGCCTCAAACTTTGCTTATGCAGATTCTCATAGAACTTGAGCCAATAGCCAATTGTTGTTATGTGGATTCAATTCAGATCACACCTCTACTAGGAGGCTTTTGGTCCCTAAAAACTTCCAAGGTTAGGTGAGAGAACTTGCTTGCAATTTGGCTCCTCTCATACCCTTTCACTCTCCTTGGAGTTTTCCCTTTAAGGCCAATCTAAATATTCCTTGTTGTCCTTTGTGAGTTACACATTCCTTCTACTGTAGAAATTGTGCCTTCAATTCTTCAAGAAAATGTGGTGCAAAGTATTTGATAGTGGAGAGAACCCGATGGTCCTCTTCTCTATCTATCATGGAGGTCTTGAACAACCTCCAATACTCCACTTTGACCACTAAGTTAGCATATAAGGAGAAAGTCTTAATCTCAAGACATTCTCATTCACCTTCTCAATGATGTCAAAATGTCCATATAAGAGTGGCTTGAGTTTCTTCGTTGCTCCTTGCGATCACTCCTTGTGGAGGTAAAGCCACCCTTGATCTCCAACATGAAACTTATGATCTTCTCTATGTTGGTCATGTCTAGTTTTATATTGCTGTTGGATTTTCTCAAGTTGCTCTTGTACCTTTAGATGTATTTGCTTGAACTTGTCCATAAATGTGCTTTCCTTCTTCTCATCTCCTTACGACACTGCTTTTCCCTTTTGTCGTCCATACATAATGCCAAGTGATGAGGGAGGTAAATAGCCAAATCAATTCTCGACAGGTGATTTGTTGGTGGAAGAACAAAGTGCTCGATTGTATTAAACAACCAGTTTGAGGCATTAAACCACATTTTTTTGGGTTACAATGTCTGGAACTTACACACACACCTCGAGGTTGATCTACACACCTTGACCTTTTCAATGGTGAAAAAACCGCCTCAATTAGAGCTTGTATGCAAAGTTATACCTCTCGCAAGTTGGCCTACCTTGTTGATCACCATGATACGAGTGGGTGCCACATCAATCCTCATTACTAACACATATGGGGCTATACACGTGTGGACTTTCAAGAATATTCTTGAAGGTCGAAACCTGATCACTAATTTAGGGTTGAGGAAGTCAAAACCCTAACCTTAGATGGATATCGGGCTATGTTAAACACCAGGCCATTAGGAGGAGAAAGGGTTCCATTATTTTGTATTGTACTTGTTCCATAGTTGAGTAAAGCATTCAAGGAGTGGGATTTGAGAGAATAACAGAGGTAGGAGGAAGAGTCTGTAGCAACCATTTAGGCCACAGAGTCATAGGAAACTCCATAGTGAGTGCCCCCCTTTCTTTGTACTTGCATTTCATTACTGAAGAAAAGAGAACATAGCATATGCCTCACCTTCTAGCTGGATTTTCTCCTGTATTAGGTTTCCTAGGATATATCTTGTGTTCATTCGTGTGGATGGTGTGTTCTTTTTCTTAGTCTTTTATTTTCACATTTCAGTTATTTCCGTAATTTGAGCATTAAGCTAGTGATTATAAATATGGGATTTAAGGAAAATAAACTTGCATAATAAAATATTTCAATATAATACAAGATCTGTTGTGACAAATTGCTCTAGTGAAATATCCATGGTAGCTTATAGATCATATTGGTAACAAAGCATTTTTCTTTGGGGTATTTGTGGAAAGTTGTAGGGTCTAGGAATTGGCTTAAGAAGAAATTCACAAAATCTTATCCATGGTGGATGAGCCTGTTTAGAACAACCCTCAAGATCTAACAGAAGAGAGATTTGTGAGGTTGGAAGAGTAAGTCACTGATATATCTTGCAATATGACCCTCCTCATGGCGGCTTTGGAAAACAAGCTCATACTGTTTCTGGGAGGTTGGAGGCTCTAACTCAGACATCAGATTAGAGAGGAAACTGAGAGATAATTAAGACCCAAAATATGAGTTGAGGAAAGAGCCTGAGAAAGAGCAGCCAAGTTCCAATGCCATTACCCCTTCACAATCTTTATTTAAAATGGAAGTGAAAGTGGATATAAAGCCATACCGAGTTGAGACCAATGTAGTAAAGTTGAATAATTGGTTGAAATAGTTAGAGGTCTATTTTAGTGCCCATCATATAGAATAAGAGCAGAATATTTTGTTTGCTAGACTGAAATTAGGAGGCCATGCATTAATCTCGTGGGAAAGCCATAGGCTGACACTTAGGTTGGAGGGAGATCCGCCAGTAATTTAGTGGGAGGATTTCAAAACCCTCATTAAGTGCCAATTCTACCCTATTGGGTATGTAGAGGACCAATGGATCCGTTGGCATTACTTCATGCAAAGGAAAGGGAAGAGTGTGCAGGAGTACACCACTGGATTTAGAAAGATGACAATCATGCTGGGTATCTCTCCCAAGAACCCATATGTACTCTTCAAGTATCTAGGGGGTCTACACAATCATTGTGAAAGAAAGTGATGCTCTTCAAGCCCAAGATAATCAATGAGGCTTGTGTGCAAGCACAATATCTAAAAAATATAGGCCATAAGAAAGGACATCTAAGTGGTTCTAAACAGAAAGAGCAACAAGACGCTTCCAAGGAGGGAAAGATAAGAAGACGATAACTACTACACATCAGTGCAAGGATCCAAGTAACCATTGCAATATCCATGGTCACACTGAAGAAAAGTGTTGGAAACTACATCCACAACTGGACCCTAAGAACTGTAAGAAGGATGCCAAGAAGAAGAACCATCTAGCCACAAATTCAAGCAATAAGGTAGAGAGCAGTTTAGATGTTGATGAGAAGATTGCCCACACTTCAGTGCAGAAGGAGGTGGATATAAATAACTTTCATCACAAAGAAGAGAAGGAGATGACAAAACTCTTCCATATCAATATCTAGGTGAAGAAGACCAAGGTAGATGCTCTATTCGATTTGGATTCACAAGTCAATCTCATAGTAATCGATCTAGTCAACAAGCTTGGGTTGGAGGTTCATGGTCATCCAAGCCCATATTAATTGGGGTGAGTAAACAAGGATGCAAAGATCAAGGTCACGAAACGATGTAAGATCAAATTCGCTGTAAGTGAACATAGTTACCAACTTAACGAAAATTGTGACCTCAAAATGATAACTCTAGTACAAAAAACCCATTTGTTTGTGTTAAAAACACCAAAATCAACCCATGTTTCAAAAAGTGGTGCTACCGGTAACACCACTTTTTTTCAGGGTGACTAAAATTGCAACTTGTTTGAAATCATGGCCTTGACAACCAATACCGTTGCAAAAAATTGACCCTCAAATCGAAAAGTGATCCTACCAGTAGCACCCTTTTTATTTTTGGAGTTAAAATTACAATTTAATTGAAACAGTGGTCCCGATCACTTATACTATCATGAACAAAGAACTTCAAATTGACTTATAAATCAAAAAATGATATTTTATTTATTAATTAAGTTTTTAATTTTTTAAAATTTACATTAAAAAGACATAAATTGAGAAAATAATCTCCAT
>SNQJ01S0027230.1:345817-365892 GCA_010110895.2 Picea sitchensis | reverse complement strand
AGTTGGTCTTCAAGAATGAAGATGAAGATGAGAAATTTTCCAGGTCCAAGAAGGTTCAGAGTCCAACATATACAACAACGGTGGAGTTGTTGAGATCAGTCTCCAAGTGGGATATTTTTGGTTGTGGAGCCTGATTATGTTCCTGATTCAGAGGTCCTTTATTTTAGCCATGTTTATACCCCATGAAGACATTACACCCCAAAAGTATGTACACTCTTCCACATGGGGGAGTGTAGAGGGGGGGGTATCCCCTCTGCGGGGTCAGGGGGAACTATCCCCCCGGTTGGGGGGTTTGGGGGCAAGCGGGTCCCCGACGGGTGTTCAGGGGCAATGTCCCCCGATGGGGGTTCAAGGGTGAAGCCCCCAAAGGAAAATTTTCCTTGTAAATGTATATTGTAATTTCATTGTAAATCTAGACCGTTCATTATAAGGTCGCAGATCTAACGGTAGAAATTATGTTAGGGTTTTTTTCCCTAGAAGGCAATCCTCTGTTATGAGGGAAATCTATTGCGGCTATGCATTATGGTGAGTATTGTATTCTGAGAGAGGATACTGTGAGAGAAAGAAGAGGAATTTACAATAGGTTTTGCTGTAGGTTGTATCCCTTCATTTGCTGGATAATAATAAAGGAAGGACCTGACAATTTCTCTGGAGCACATAGCCCACACTGGGTGAACCACGTAAATATGTGTCTCTCTTGTATTGTATATATTTTGTGTTTTTTTTTCCGCATTTGTTTTATTTTATTCTCCGTGGTCCTGTTTTTCGAACATAAGAGATCCAAAATATTCCATCCACAGACAGATGGGCAGACAAAAGTAGTCAACAAGATTTTGGTGCAACTTTTGAGGGGTTACAATAAGAAGAATCCAAAGACCTAGGATGAAAATCTAGTCTATATTCATCTCTCTTATAATAGAGCAGCCCAAACTTCTACTGGTAAGTCCCCTTTTGAAACTTGCTTTGGGTATTTTACGCCTTCACCCTTGGATGTTGTTTATGGACAACTAGGAGGAGTGAGGGAAGACATCACACGAGAATAATTGAGAGCAGATAAATCCAGTGGAAAGATTAGACAAATCCATTTGCAAGTACAAGAGACACAGAATAAGTCGTAGGAAAAAATATAAGGCCAGACATTAGCAACAAAGAACTGAGAAGTCATTTAAAGTGAGAGACAGAGTTTGGTTACAACTAAATAAGGGAAGACTACAGGATCTTGGTAAGAATATCAAGGCTTTGCGGTATGGCACTTTTTAGGTTTTGGAGAAGATAAGAGATAATGCTTACAGACTCGGTCTACCCCCATACATGTGCATTTACCCAATAGTGAATGTGGACAATTTGAAACTCAATGAGCCTTCCATGCTGGATCAAGAGGATGAGCAGGTCCTACCTACCATAGAGGACTTAACACCATATGCTCATGAAGAGTTGGCAATGGACATAGTTTTGCAGAGGAATTTACAGAACTACAAGACAAGGACAACATGACCTTTGGTAGACTAGGCTGAAACGAAAACTTCTAGGAAAGGAAAATGGTACTCTAGAGAGAAAGTAGAGGAAAAAATTGCTCACTTCATTTAGTAAATATTTTGGGGACCAAAATCCTCCCCGAATGGGGAGGTATGATCATACTGGATCATTATATAATTTGTAATCTATATTGGTACTTTCTAAGTGGAAAACATTAGAGGAGTCAACTTGTAGGGCCATTTTAGTGGTAGGTCCCAATTTGGAAAATTGAGGTAAAAAACCTTCTGGATCCATTTTGAGGCATTAAACAACAATTTTTGGGGTTACAACGTCAGGAACATATGCTCACACCCTAGAGGTTGATCTACAGAATGAGACCTTTTCAACAATGAAAAAATTGCCTCAATTAAAACTCATATTCAAAGTTATGCCTTCCACAATTTGACCTACCTCGTTGAAACCATGGTATGAGTGGATGCCACATTTGCCCCCATTACTCACACATATTGGGCTAGTCATGTGTGGAATTTCAAGAAGATTATATAAGGTCCAAACCTGATCACTAATTGAGGGTTGAGGAAGTCAAAACCCTAACCCTAGATGACTATTTGGCTATGTTGAATACTAGGCCACTAGGAGGAGAAAGGGTCCCATTATTTTGTATTGTACTTGTTCCATAGTTGAGTAAAATATCTTAGGAGTTGGATTCAAGAGCATAATAGAGGTAGGAGGAAGACTCTATAGTATCCATTCAAGTCACAAAGTCCTAAGAAACTCCATAGTGAGTGCTCCCCTTTCTTTGTACTTGCATTTCATTACTAAATAAAAGAGAGCAAAGCATAAGCCTCACCTTTTAGATGGATTTTCTCTCGTATTGGGTTTCCCAGGATATATGTAACATCACCCCAACTGAATATATATATATATATGGTACCTCTAATAATTGTTTCATCATTTCAACTGTTAAGATTATTGGTTGGCGCCAAGGCGAACAATACTACTTTTAATTTTTTCTTTTCACATGACAAGTTAAAAGGTCTTAAGCGACAACATTGGTTGAAATGTCCTCACACCCCAAGGTAAAGTGTATTGAATTCACTTATTCAACAACTTGCTATCCAAATTTTGGTTGTTCTTTATATAGCATTGACGATACAATAACTCCACTTACTTACCTTCGTCGTGACTTCTTCCGGGTTATAGTTTTTCAAGATGGTAATGGGTTACCAAGCCTTACACATGAATACAATTCATCATTATCTAAGTTGATTGTGTTAATTCTCAACACTTACTCCCCAGTTTCTTTTAGTACTCTTAAGGGTGAATGAAATATATAAATATAGCCTATTCTAAGGGTGAAACCCCCCTACTTACAAGGTTAAATATCCAAGGTTATCAACCCTGGTTCACCCACGATTTATTTATGGTCTCGTTGGCATAGTTTTTAAGGAATAAATTGAGTAGATTTTTGAATAAATCACGATTTCCATTCCTTTTGGAACACAATACCCATGGTATCACTATTATGTTAATGAAAACTTCAAATGAGATCCTCCATACCAGGTCAACTTGGGGTATGGCGCCTTGATTGATTCAACCTTAATGGAAAATGACATGCCATTAAACACACTCATACTCCATGCATCCTCCACTTACCTACTACTGTCAATTTTACAAGTCTTATGGTGATAAGGCAATGTGAACGCTGCTACTTCGGATCACTTCACCAACCAAAACCTCGCCACATTTTCATTTCGTGGAGTGTATGATAACTCAACTCTAAAGTTAACTCCCCATTGAGGAAAGTATATGAAATGATCTGACTCAAGCATTTTCAGATTCTGCTCGACTAAAGCAAAATAGAAGAGAATCTCACCCTATGTTTATATCCAACAAAAATAACATCCTAACTCACAAGTATTAATTACCGGTGCTTAGGCTAGTATTTTATCAATAAAAAGCTTGACGAAAATTTACTTTTTGTGTAATTTTCTGAATATAAAAGTTGCTGAAATAAATATAAAGACATAAGTAAAGACACTAATATGATAATCAAGATATATGAGACATAAAACAATCCTTTATTTCATTCCAATTCACCAAAGAGTCATTTTCTTTACAAAATCTCATACAAAAATGTTGGACCAAAGTCAAACTTAGACATCCTCGATGGAACATACAAAAGGACCTTTGACAGAAAAATAAAACTAAACTCTAAAATCTGGATCAACTTGCCATAGATTTCTACCCACTCGACTCTGCACAATAGCCTTTGTTAGTCATGAAAAATAATTCACAAACAAACAAGTCTACACAAACTATCAAAGATAGATCAACACCTCTGAAAAAAAAGTGTCTGAATGATGTAATTCAACCCTGAATATTGTTGTCTACAATAAGACCCTGCTATCATAAAAGAGAATTAGGCTTGTGATGAATAAATGAATGAATGAAAACTGAACTATCTCAACATAAACTCAAAGAGAAAACCTTAGTATGCTTGTGCTTCTATCCTCCTTTTGTTCCTCCCTTTCCTTTTTCCTTTAAACAAATTAGAGTTGGTTGAAGTAGTTGAACCAACTCATTAGTTAAGTTAATTGAAAGACTTAACCAACTTTTAGTTAGGGGGAAAAGTAATAAGCATAATAAGGGTTATAATTAAATAATAACTAGTAGGTGGGACCACTTGTGACTCCCCTTTAGTTCTTAACAATCATAACATACTAGTCAATTAAGTAAAAACACACCTCCTTGTGACTTCCATCATCATATTAAGATTTGATAATTTATCTCAATAGTGTTTGAAATTATTTCGAAAATATATTACCAACATATCCAAAATCATGCCATACGAAAATATGAAGTCAACTTTCATAAAAAAACAAACTTAAAATCCATATTTTCCGGTTTGTGAGGCAACCTTTCCCTTGCCGATGCCATCATATTTTAGTCCTTCTGAACCTGCCTTAGCCTGTGTGGAATATTTAAGCTTCAACTTGATGATCATATGAGAACAATTGTCCTTCCCATGCAAGTGGGAGGACAGGGATTTACCAAAATTATCTGAAGATGCGGAAGGGGCAGTAGCGTCCTTCTCCTCGACAGAGGCGTAGTAGGCCTCTGTTTTCAGCCTTTTATTTGAATAACTCATCCATGTATGTGTGATTGATTAGAAAATGATATTTTAAATAACCATACATGATAACTCTTTAAAAATATGAAATAGATTTAAGCTCAACAACGTATTAGACTCATGCAATCCAATCCATACAAAATTTTTGACTGTTTGTCAATGAGCAGGGGGTGAACAAAGAGTTCTAGGATATGCAAGGGGTTAGTATTGAGTGAAACATGATATAATGAAGGGGGAAAAGAACACGGTTACTACTCAAGGACAACAACAATCAACTGTAATGCAAACCAAAGAAAACATCACTGTAACCCAACCAAGACACTGTTACTTCCAATTGCTTCAACACATAATTTTCTTGACTGTAATCAATTTTAGAATAGGGAGTGAAAAATGAATGTGGGAAGGTGATGGGGTTGTAATTAGCATAAAGCGAAATAATGGTGGGGAATGAGAGCGGGTATTGTTCATAAAATTAATTAAGTAATCCGTATAACCATTCTATAAAAGGAAATACACCAACCAAATGACCATTGTGACCCACTAGCAACTACTGTGTATTAACTAGTTCACTGTTCATAATCAAATATCTAACACAGTGCCATCAACAAGACAACTTGCATTCCACAACAATCTGTAAGGGGTTTCTGTTCCTCTTATTTACCTAATTAACATCTTATAACAATTCTCAAATGCATAATAGTAACCATTTCCACTCTGTTCATCATCAAAACAAGCACTGCCCACACATTACTTCAATCATCAAATCCACTCAAAAGTCGTGTTTCAAAATTGCAATGAAGTTATATTGTCACTGCAATTGTGCTTGTCATTGTTAAAACGCATGACATTCGTTAAACATACATAGTGGACAGTCAATCCAATAATCCATATTTAAATTACAACAACCCTGACTCGCCATTTAAACAGACAACCAACAATCACCACTCCAACTCACACTACGTTGTAGAAAACACAAGACAATTCAATCAATGCAAGTGTAATTCTGTGACTGTACAAGCCCAATTTTCTTCGACTATAAATAATCAAAAGCTGGGTTATCCACCCAATTCAACGAGGCATCAACAACATGCCCGATCTCATAATACAAATAATCGAATTGCAACAAATCCATGTTTAAAAACTCTGTGACTATCTCTGAGTGCACAACCCAAAAAATATCCATAGCATACACAGTGGGAAACCATACCATAAACACCACGATGCAACATTTCCATTTGAAAAACTTAAACACACAGTCAACCTATCGTGTCGAGTTAAAGGTAAAGACTCTCCACAATATTTCTATCAATGGGTAAAGACTCTCCACCAACAATTGGGTTGATGCATCATATATATATATATATATATATATATATATATATAAATATATATATATATATTGATGATTCTCAAAGGGGAAAATGAGACTAAGAGGTGTTTCATGATTATGTTTCATTCTATTTTAGAACCCTATTATGGAAATAAATTGAGTTATTTTGTAGAGGTTAGACAATATATATTTACCAACCAACCAATACACATACATGATCATAATAACATCAAATTTCAATATTCTTAGTTTAATGTTTTTAATTATAGTGGGGAAAGTACTGTCCTAATGCTGCCACTTGGGAGGACAAAGAGGAGATGTGTAAACAATTCACATTTATTTGCTTTTAGACTTTTGCTTGAAACTTTGGAACAAAGTTTGAATTAAGAGGGGGTGTATGTAATTCCCCATTTCACTTGAATATTTTTAGCTGATAGACTTATTCTTTGGGGGCGTTTTCTTGCAAACGACCTAATTAAATGATACTTGATGAATGTTATACTTGTTATGAAATGATCAAAATGTCAAATGTGATATTGATTAAGTGGAATCAAATGTATGAAGGATCATGATTGTACAAACATTACTAATGAGTTCATGAGTGTACAAGAATATCAATGACTGGTTGACGCTAGTATCGTCAACAAGCCTCTCAGACTCTGGACTGAGTGAGGGAGTAAATATGTGATGAATTTTTTGAATAATGATTTAAATTGGTTATGGACATCACAGATAAAGAATTGTGTAGTGGATGTAGGCACAAGGATCATTCTTGTCGATCCGACTCACAAAAGGAGTAGTGAGGCTATACAAAACTAGACCAACATAGGGAGGGGTGGAACAACATCCCTGATTCCACTCACTAGCACTCTTGTCGTGACTAGAGTTGAAGAGTGAGGGACACTCTTTTTTAGAGGGTTGCATGATATCGTGAGGGCAGATTGGGTCTCAGTCACTCGTGAGGTATACCGAGGGGTGTGCAGTAAGGTCGAGGCCTTATTCCTCAGCGTTCCGTAGTCTCGTAATAGGGTAAACTACAAGAGTAATATGATCTCCCCTAGTTGTGCCATATTCCCAATGATCAAGGTCAAAATTTCTTGAAGGGCATGATGCATGGCACCCTTGGAGTACACCAATACATCATGAAGGGCATGGAATTCATGGCACCCTTAGGATTTGTTTCAAGGTCAAAAGCGCTTGAAGGGCATGACACATGGTGCCCTTGGAGTACATACATACATCTTGAAGGTCATGGCCTTCATGATACCCTTAGCCTTTGTTTCAATCAAAATTTCTAATATAAGGTGAAACATGAAATTAACTGGGGAAAAGTAATAAAATAGATGATAGAGTCATGCTAGAAAACTTTGGAAAACAACTTTATGGGAAGGGGTTAGATGTTAAAGAACAACTAAATTATTTAAGAATTCATGGGTAATTGGGAGATTAGACTTAAGAAAAACATAATTAAATAAAGAAAAAAAACAACTTGGAAGGGAACTAAATATGTGCATGATAGTATTAAAGGTGAATAAATAAATAAATAACAATTTCATGAGAATTATTTATATAAGGGGATTGATTGGGAAAAGTCCTAACTCATTGAGTAATTAACTAACAAATGGTTGGCTCTAGAGTTAATAGGAGTTCAATATTAGTTCAAGATACTAAAATATTTCATCTAGATTAGTGGAGGATATCTAGGGGACAACTAGGAGAAACATTAAGGAAATCAAAAGCGGGTGAGGAAAATTGATGTTTAAATAATAATAAAATGGGGTAATTTTAGGTGCAAATTTTCATGAAAGTGACATGTGGATGGGTGAATATTACACTTAAGTTATTTCCTAAAAAATTAGTAATTATGCATGAGGGACTGGGTGTCAAAGTGAATTTTACCTATAAAATAAAGAGAGGATAAGTTTCAAGGGGGTCGGTCTTATGGTTGGACGTATTTTAATGATCGAGGGCCTTGAGAATTTCTATTACGAGTTGGACAGTGGAGTGTGGTAAGAGGTGGGATCCTCTCACTTGCAAGTGAGAACTTCACAACTAGTTTTCTGGTTGGATTTTTATAGCCCCATTGCGGCTCAGGGGGCATAGGTGTTACACATTATTTTCATCAGCCTTATTACCATTAATGATGTACACCTATCCTTTGTCTTTAGAATTATCAATTTCCTTAATCCTTGAAGAAGAATGAAGATGAACTTTCCCAGAGAGATGAAATTATCTTTTCCTTTGTAAAAAACCTTGTAAAGAAAGATCGTCACACCTTGCTCAATGTTAAGGGTGAGATGATCTAGGTGTTGGAACAAATATTGAAATTTTGGCTTTCGATAGCTTAGGAGGAATTTTTTTATAGTGTTTAGCTGTCGAAAGTGTAGACTTTCGATAGCTTAAATCTCAAGTTTCATATTCCATTAGCTGCCGAAAGTGTATCGGTCGAGACCAAGCGTTCAAGCGCCACGCATCAAGCCACATGGAGGAAGAGCTCACGAGTAGGTGCGAAAAGAAAGCAATAAACGACATAAAATCTCTATAATAAGGTTTGACCAAAATGCCATGTCACCATTTCTGGTTTTCGACAGTCGGAGGTTTGGCCAACATAAATATTTTGACCACTACCCGTTTTCTCAAAACCCGAAATCAGGGTTTCGGGACTTTTGGTGGCTTACGACACTTTGAAATCACACTGTTAGCCACTGAAAGCCAGGACTTTCGGTGACTAAGATACCCCTATTTTTTTCCTGTTAGCCACCGAAATCGTAGGTTTTTCCAAAACAAAATTCCTGAGGGAAAACTCACTTTTCTCAACCTTGGAGAGGCCGTTTACATGTTTGAATAGTCGATTGACATCTACAGATCCTAATATTTCCAGTGGTATCTTCAGATCCTAATTTAGAGCTCAAGAAGGTAGGAAAAAGTGCTCCACAATATGGCGTTGCAGACATGGCCCAGAAATGTAGGAACATGCCCAAATTTCAGTTAGTTTCTCAGTCGGTTTTGAGGTAGTTTCTCATTTGTTATACGCTGAAGAATTATATATTGTATATATCTTTTATGAGAGGGGGAGGGGGGAAATACACATGAGTAGTACTCCTGGGCTATAGCTTTCATTTTCAGTTTATTAAAATATTGCAGAAGCATGTTTTATCCATATCAGAGATTCTTGTGCTGTTGCTTGCAGAGTTTGTCCATTTGCTTAGTTTCAATATCACTCCATCTATCTTTTCTTCTCGATTTGTAACTGTTTTGTAAAAAAATTCATCCTTTGTTAGATGCTCTGTTGCAAACTGGTTATATGTTGTTTCTTGCAGAGATATAAAGGTTCATAATTCATCCTTTGCTAGATGCTCTGTCCCAACCATCTCTTTCAACTAATTTATGCTTGGAATTCACTCATCGCTAAGTGCTCCTTGTGTATTGATATGTTTTCTCTTTATTCTGCTACCATACTTTTATAAATCCTTCTCTTTGTAATAAGTTTCTATCTTGCCTCTTCTCCATGGATTTCCATTGCCGAAACACTCTTATTATTTGCTTGATCATTTGACTCCATGCCCAATGGACTACCTCCCAGTCCAACCCATCAACCCTAAAAACCCAAAAACTTTCTGTCACCCACAGATCTGCTCACTATTAAGCTTATTAAATATCCTATTGTGACATATATTTGAGAGATCCCTCTCGGGTTGGAAGGGGAAACTTCCAATCAAAAGTAGTTCGAGGTTATCTTGGAATTTACTTGCATGCAACCCAATTCAAGTTCCGAGTGATAACTTATTATTTCATTTCAAATGTGTTAAGGCTTGGCTCTACTACAGCCTAGAGTCAACTCTTGCGACAACATTTTCTAGCGCCATTGTCGGGGAACGAGGACGAAGTGATCTTCCCTAGGATACGAAAAAAGTTTAGAGCTATTCCTTGATGGTGAACAAGGGATAGGCATTCAATTGGTTATGATCATTCACCTGATGAATCCTTGGTTCGAAGACTCTACATGATTCACTGGCAACTCCACTGGTCTCAAAATGTCGAATTCGTTCGCTGCTCGGATTGCTGCAAGGTTTTCTCCTCTGGACTTTACAAATGTTTATGGTTTTTCCAACACTGTTCCAGACATTAAAGTTTGGGAAGATGTCCTTCCTAAATTTGGAGAATATGCGGACGACAAACCTGCTCAACACTTGTTTGAATTCCATAAGCTCATGGATGAATTAAATATACACCATCAAGATGTCCTCATGAAATTGTTTATGTTTTCGTTGGAAAAGGATGCTAGGCTTTGGTATAAATATTTACCCCATTCCAATATTCTTTCATTGAAATATTTTCATATCCCTTTTCATCAATATTGTAAAAGAATCTATTCAGCCGAAATACTTTTTGAAGATTGCTGTAATATAAAATTCATAAGACAACAAGATCAAACTAATCTTCTTGAAGAGGAGGAAGGAATATCAGAAATTTCTCAAGACGATGAAGATAATCAGTATGCAGAAGAGTTGGATGATAAAGAAGATGGATATGATAGCTCTTGTGATCATATTCAAGAAGACGATATTCAACATCATGGTCAACCTACAAAAAAGAAAGAAAAAAATTGTTGTTTTATCCAGAAAATACAGAGACCACCTTCTCCTTTGACTGAAGAAGAAATAGATCTGCTCCTGCATAGTCATGTTACAACCCCTGCTTACACAGATTTGCAGTGTATACACAGTCCCAGATATGAGAGTCAGACTTCTTCCATTTCTGAAAATGTAAATCTGATTTTAAATAATGACAGTCATGTGTTTGATGAAACCTTACAGGAAGTTAATGAACCTATTTATGATGATGATTTCCAGCCAAGAAATCAACTTGTAAGCCCTGTTTTATTTCATGAAGAGGATAGGGTTGTCACTAATAGTCTTGAAGGAAGTTTGCTGTTCAAGGATGTTTTAGACTGTGATTTGGAACAATATATATCTGAGATAGAAAGCATGCCAGAGAAAGGATCAGAGTTGCTCACGGTTGATGTCCCGATCATTTGTATGGCTGATGACCCTCTTGAGTTATTCGCGGAACCTAAATATGATGAGTATAGTGATGATGAAGAGGATTTTAAAGATTTGTTGTCCAATGAAATTTCATCAAATCCTACTTATCAACTAAAAGATGATAAAAAAAGTATGAATGGTATGGTTGAAGATAAACATGAGTCTGTTGTTCAAGAGTCCAGTGAAGATCCTTTTAACTTTGATACATCCTCCAAAGATATGATTGTTGGAGAGGGTGATCATAAATTTTTTCATGATATATATTTTCAGACTCAGTTTTCATTTGATCATTATCAATACAGTAATGTAGGAAATGAAGAACATTTTCAGTTGTAATAGGCTTGCATATCATAGTGATGCATTCAGACCACAAGGATATGATGAAGGAGAGAAGACAAGTTAAAATCAACAGTTGATCATGCATGTTTCCCCAACAAATATTAAGCAGTCCACATTCAACATTCAGATCAGTAAAGGAAACGAGCAACAACATTTCAATCAATTAGAACAACAACAAAATGAGGTATTTCTATGTGACTTTTATGATCCCGTTGCTGATTATTTGGAGTCAATGAGAAACATAGATGTCAAGACATTCTTGTCAAATGAGAGTCGGTTTTGTTATATTTTCGAACTACATTTCGGCATGCTATGGTTTACTATATTTTTCGGTTACAGATCAAAGATGATATCAGTAAATCGGTTTCTTATATGGCTTCATTGGAAACATGATTTCACTTGATAAGAGGCAGTACAGTTGCTTAGAGTAGTAGGCAAGAGAATAATCTCTTCATATGAGCAACTAGATCATTTTCAGTTGTTGATTTCTTAAATAAGCAAATCAGGATATAGGAAGGCTACATGGTTTTCGAAGATTAGTTTCAAAGAAATTATGACTCCATAGCCCAATGAATGCATAAGCGGTTTTTTGTTTCGGAAAGGTGCAAACAAAGTGATAGGGTTCATCATTTGATAAGGATGATCTCAGGTCGCCCAATGGATGAAGGCACGTAGTCTACTGTTCTTGGCGCTTTATAGGAAATCACCATCCCTAGATGGAGCCTATGTTGGAACAAATATTGAAATTTTGGCTTTCGGTAGCTTAGGAGGAAATTTTTTATAGTGTTTAGCTACCGAAAGTGCAGACTTTCGATAGCTTAAATCTCAGGTTTCATATGCCATTAGCTGCTGAAAGTGTATCGACCGAGACCAAGCATTCAAGCACCACACATCAAGCCACATGGAGAAAGAGATCACGAGTAGGCATGAAAAGAATGCAATAAACGACATAAAATCACTATAATAAGGTTTTACCAAAATTCCATGTCACCATTTCAGGTTTTCGACAGTCGGGGGTTTGGTCGACATAAAGACTTTGACCACTGCCCGTTTTCCCGAAACCCGAAAGCCGAAATTGGGGTTTCAGAAATTTCGGTGGCTTACGATGCTCTTAAATCACACTGTTAGCCACCGAAATCCAGGACTTTTGGTGGCTAAGATACCCCTATTTTCGGCCTGTTAGCCACCGAAATCGCAGGTTTTTCCAAAAACAACTGCCTGAGGGAAAACTCACTTTTCTAAACCTTGGAGAGGCCATTTTACACGTTTGAATAGTTGATTGACATCTACAGATCCTAAGATTTCTAGTGGTATCTTCAGATCCAAATTTATAGCTTAGGAAGGTAGGAAAACGTTCCCCGCAATATGGCGCTGCACACATGGACCAAAAATGTAGGAATGTGCCCAAATTTCAGTTAAACAACTGCCAGTTTGTTTCTTAGTCGGTTTTGAGGTAGTTTCTCATATGTTATACGCTGAAGGCTTATATATTGTATATATCTTTTATGAGAGGGGGAGGCGGGAAAGACACATGAGTAGTACTTCTGGGCTATAGCTTTCATTTTCAGTTTATTAAAAGATTGCAGAAGCATGTTTTATCCATATCAGAGATTCTTGTGATGTTACTTGCAGAGTTTGTCCATTTTCTTTGTTTCAATATCACTCCATCTATATTTTCTTCTCGATTTGTAACTATTTTGTAATAGAATTCATTCTCTGTTAGATTGTCTGTTGCAGACTGGTTATAGGTTGTTTCTTGCAGAGATATAAAGGTTCAAAATTCATCCTTTGCTAGATGCTCTGTCCCAACCATCACTTTCCACTGATTTATGCTTGGAATTCACTCATCGCTAAGTGCTCCTTGTGTATTGATATGTTTTATCTTTATTCTGCTGCCATACTTTTATAAATCCTTCTCTTTGTAATCAGTTTCTATCTCCCCTTTGCTCCATGGATTTCCATTTCTGAAACACTCTTATTATTTGCTTGATCATTTGACTCCATGCCCAATGGACTACCTCCCGGTCCAACCCATCAACCCTAAAAACGCAAAATATTTATGTTACCCACAGATCTTCCCACTATTAAGCTTATTAAATATCCCATTGTGACATATATTTGTGAGATCCCTCTCGGGTTGGAAGGGTCAACTTCCAATCAAAAGTGGTTCGAGGTTATCTCGGAATTTACTTGCATGCAACCCAAGTCAAGTTCTGAGTGATAACGTATTATTTCATTTAAAATGTTCTAAGGCTTGGCTCTATTACAACCTAGAGTCAACTCTTGTGACAACACTAGGATCGACGCATGTTGCACCACAATCTCCTGTGACATTGCCGAAGTTTTCTCAGTGTTAAGGGTGTGACGATTGTCCATATGAAGAAAAAGAGAAGCTTCTCGATGCTTCTAGAATAGAATCTTCAAGGGTGAGGTGGGATCCGATCACTTTGGATCCGAGTCGCATCCCTGATCTCATGGGATCATCCTAACCTCCTCACGCTATCCTTTTCAGCTTATAAAAGGAGGGGAGTTCTCATGGGAAATCTATCATTTTTGTGTCAGTTGGGAGAATGGATTTGAGAATAGATTTTAAGAATGGCTAATGAGTTAGTAGAATTTTTTCTTGATAATTCTCAGCTGAAGGGCTTATGATAGGCTTCTGATTTATGTTGTTAAGATAGATTGTTAGTGTCTTCAATCTTACAGTCTTAGAACTTGTTGGAGAAGAAGTGTGTGGGAAGCAAGGAACTGTTGGAAGAAACCTGAAAACATCAAGACATTTGGTTGTATCTTTCTTCCACATTATTTAATATAGATATAATTTTTATTTCCTATATGAACTTTATTTTTCCATATTGTATGATTCCTTGATCACGTACATAGTTTCATATCAAATGGACTCTCTTATTCTTGTCTTCGTTGGCTTGTGTTTCTTTGCATATATTTCTCCATAAGCCTTACAACAGAGATGGGATCACATTGGCGAGGTCAATTTTACAACATTTAAAAGGTATGTTTTGGATCCTCTTCTTATTTGGTAACATAAATCTAAGGAAATTTTAGTATATTGTCTTGTTTTTTTCTAGTTTCGGGGTGAAACTAGGGAGATCAGTTTATGTCCGCACTTACTGATTTATTTGATAACAATAGAGGGAAGAAGAGTACCCATTGTGTTGGTAGGGAGGAATTTGGTGAGTCCTTCAGTGGATTGACAAGCTTGGCAAGGAGTAACAAAGGTTCGACATAAGAGACACAACATCAATGGATTGATGCTTGAGAGATTCTCTAAGAGGCAAATCGACGACCTCCGGTGAAAGATAACTCTTTTAATTGTGCATTGATTTTTGTATCATTATATGTATTTAATAACTTAAAGTCTATTGTTTCGTTCTTATAAAAAAATGTTGCTTCTTGAATTTAAATTGGGTTTAAATTATATGGGCATTACAAAAATTGCATAGGGTCTTTGAGCACTTGGTTAATTTGATGAGGTAGTTTTTGATGTACATGCTTAGATGAATCTTCTTATATTACATGTGATTTTACTTTCCATGATGCTTTGACTTGAGATCCTTGAAGGGTGTACTTTTCTGTCTTTGTAGGGACTTGTTGGTGGGCGTTTTGGAGGAACAAGACCAGCTTGGGACTTCATTAGGCTAGGAATCCCATCGGTTGGATGCCATAGCCCAGACCTTGGGGAAATGCAGGAGTTGAATGTTGTATTTGGAGGCAAAGGAATAAACATTGGAGGATCTCACCTAGCTCTTGCAAGCCCAACAATTTTCCTTTGGAGGCTAAAACGTCGCTTTGGAGGGCTTGACTTCACCCTAGGGCTAGGGTTTTGGTGGTGATGATATTGCTTTGATGGAAACTTGGAATTTTTGGAGGAGGAAGACCTTTTGCATCACATAGATGAGACTAGTGCATGAATAAGGAGCCTTAGGAGGCTCAACGACCTCTTCCCTTTGCTCAACGAATTCCTCCCTTTGCTCAACAACTTGCTAAAGTGACCCTGACGTCACCCTAGAAGGGGTTGATGTCATGATTTAGGGTTTCTTTTGTGCATTTTTAAAGTTAAATTTAAATTTATTTTGTAAAGGGGAAAAATAAAGGGAGAATGACTCCATTATTTTGTGGTTTACCCTAATTTATGTGGACAAACACTTTTTAGGAGTTTTGTATAAATAAGGATCATTTTTATTTCATTTGAACATAGCTCTCTCATGTGAGAAAGACCACTGGGCTGGAATTTGTGCCCCTCTTGGGAAATATCATTCTATCTCTCTCTTATGCTATGGTTTATCATTATCTTGTGGAGTGAAGTGGTGCACTATCTCTTGGAGACTCTTTCTCTTGCTATGGCGATGAAAATCCTTGGTAACTAGGGTTTTGTCTTGCATGCTCTTGGAATTGGTAAGAAAAATTTGCAATTTTGTTAGTTCTTCTTTCTTGTTCCATGGTTTTTATTGGATAGATCCTTGGAGGAATATAAGGGAATATACCCTCCACCAAGTTTTTGTTAATATTAAGGTAGATTCAGGAGGTATGACCCTCTATTGTGACCTTTGACAAGATTAGAATGTTCCGGAAGGAAGCAAAGAAATGAAGGAAACCCTAGAAAAGATGTTGGCTGACAATAGATAACTAATATGAATTAATTAGTACCCAGAAGGAGAAGTCGGCCCTAGTAAGTTTGCCAAAATCACTGCAAATACATGGCACCAGTCTCTCATTTGACACACTTCTCAAAATTGCAGAGAGCAGTTTTTGCGCACTGTAGTCCAACAGTTTTGTGCGCAAGTCCTAGGGACGGTGTTGCGCTAGTTTTTGGGTGGGACTATCTGATTAGCTTGGTTACTTCTTGCTTGGTGCATTAGCCTCTCTTGGCTATTAGATTGCTACCATGATTCTTTTCTCTGTCAAGTTCAAGGTGCTCGGAGGGTGGCTTCGGCCTATGGTTGGGTGACAAGGGTATTTTCAATGGTAAAATGAGCACAATCCTTCATATTCTAATAGGTTATGGGCCCACACATCCTTCATTCAGTCTAACAACTGGAAGGAAACATAGCCATTAGGATATTGCGCTCACTAAAGAACTGTTGCTAGGGTTACTAGCAGGAGTAGCTTCCAAGACGCTGCCGCTAGGGTTACTAGCAGAAACAATTGCAAAAACCTTAATCTTAGATCTAACACCTTGTGCACCTTTTGGCTCTCTCAGAAAATAGAAACGATGAAGTTGAAGTTTTGGACCAAGGAATGACCAACTACCAGTCAACCGAAGACATGAGTGAAAAAATCAGTCTTCTACACTACTCTACACTCACTGGAATGATTGAAGATGACATGTGGATAATCGATAGTGGAGCTTCTAGGCACATGACGGGAGATCAAACCAGACTCTCAAACCTAAATGAGAAGAAGACATCGTACAAGGTGGAGCTTGGAGACAAAAGCACTTATCCAATCGAAGGATTTGGACAAGCCTCCATCAAGTTTAAATCAGGTAACAATGTTCACTTAAGAAATGTTCTATATGTACCTAGTTTAGAAAAGAATCTTGTATCCATATCTTGCCTAGAAGACAAAGGAAACATAATAGTTTTCATGGATGGAAAGGTGTTATCATGGCATAAATACTTCGGCATAGAGAATGCTAGGGTTATTGGAAGTCGTGAAGGAAATATGTATAGACTACTAGAACAAAATGAAGAAGCTCTTGTACACAACGAAGTCAACCCCAATGAGCTTTGGCACAGAAGGTGCGCTCACATTAACTATCAAGCATTACCCTTTCTCAAAAGAATGGTTGAAGGAATACCAGAGTTGCAGTCTACACATGAAGGAATCTGCAAAGGATGTGTTCTTGGGAAGAATATCAAGAAACCATTCCCAAGTAGCAACAACAGATCTATAGAGATTCTAAATCTGATACACTCAGATGTTTGAGGTCCGATGCCAGTAAAATATCTAGGAGGATCTTCTTACTACGTAATCTTCATAGATGACTATTCAAGAAAGACTTGGCTATATCTACTAAAGACAAAAGACGAAGTATTCAACAAGTTTCAAGAGTTCAAAGCAGAGATAGAAAACCTCATGAATAAGAAGATCAAGACGTTAAGAACAGATAATGGAGGAGAATACACATCAAAGGAATTCGTTGCATTTTTCAAATCGACAAGGATTAGGAGGGAGCTGACTGTTCCTCATAATTCTCATCAAAATAGTGTAGCATAAAGAAAGAAAAAATCTATTGAAGAGTCCGTAAAAGCCTTACTAAATGATCAAGGTCTATCCATGTTCTTATGGGGAGAAGCAACAATGACAACAATATATGTGCAGAACAGAATCCCTCATCATATATTGAAGGACATGACACTAGAAGAAGCCTTCTTAGGTAAGAAACCTAACATGGAAAACCTAAGAATATTTGGATGTCATGTTTACTCTCACATTCCCAAGGATAAAAGGAATAAACTAGAACCCTTAGGAAAGAAGGGGATATTCATGGGATATAGTGATTCATCCAAATCTTATAGAATATATATTCCAGAAAAACACAAGATCGAAGTCAGCAGAGACATAACATTCAATGAAAGGATGGCCTTCAAGAAATCCATAGAAGAAACTATACAAGAAGAAGAGATTGAAGAACCTAATGAAGAAAACACAGAAAATGAAAAATGACGAAAAGGAACAACCTGATCATCCTGTGGAACCATGTGAAAACATTGATTCAGATATCATACCTAAAACCAAGAAATGACCAGCTTGGCTTGAAGCCACATTATAAGATGCAGGAAGACTCAAGGTTCTAGAAGGAACATTCAGAAAGAGTAAAAGACCTAAAATATTCTCAAGCTATGCCGCATACATGACGAAGCTTCTAGATGAAGAACCTACCACATTTGAAGAAGTCGTGCAAAAGGGACAATGGAAAGAAGCTACAGAGGAAGAACATCAATCCATTATGAAGAAAGAAGTATGGTAAATCGTACCAAGACCTAAAGAAAAATCAATGGTAACTTCAAAATGGGTATACAAGATCAAACATACAACAGACACGCGTGGATAAATACAAGGCAAGATTCATAGCCAGAGGGTTCTCCTAGAAGGAGGGAGAATATTATGATGAAACCTTTGCTTCGATGGCTAGATATACTTCCATCAGAGCTATCATATCTCTTTCCACTTCCATGGGATGGAACTTACATCAGATGGATGTAAAGACAACCTTCCTCAATGGAGAAATTGAAGAAGAAGTATACATTGAACAACCCCAAGGGTTTGAGGTGCATTCCAGAGACACTCACATTTGCAGATTAAAGAAATCCCTATATGGACTCAAGCAAGATCCAAGGGCTTGGTACGCCAGAATGGACAACTATCTAACGAGACTTGGTTTCTCCAAGAGTCATGTAGATCCAAACCTTTATTACAAATTCATGGACAATGCACCTATAATTCTACTACTATATGTTGACAATCTATTCATAACAGGTGAAGAGTCTCTCATCATCCATTACAAGAAGGAACTAGCTTCTGAATTTGATATGAAAGATCTAGGTCTCATGCATTACTACTTGGGACTAGAAGTATGGCAGAAGCGTGGTGAAATATTCCTTGGACAAGGAAAGTACGCAATAACGATCCTTCATAAGTTTGGAATGATGGATTGTAAGTCCATGGACACTCCTATGAATACGGATATAAGAAAAGTGAAAGATCCAGATTTTGATCAAGTAGATCCATCTCTATATCGACAACTAATTGGGTCATTGATGTATTTGGTAAATACTCGACCAGACATTTGCTTTGTCGTGAATACACTAAGCCAGTTCTAGGTGGAACTGAGACATGAGCATTGGATAGCTGCAAAGCATGTATTAAGATATATTCGTGGAACAATAAAATATGGCTTGAGATATACCGCATCTAGTGATATACAACTTCATGGATTCATAGACTCAGATTGGGCAGGAAGTGCAGAAGACAGAAAGAACACTTCAAGTATGTGTTTCAGCTTGGGCTCCATTATGATATCTTGGGGCAGCAAGAAATAGAAGTCTGTCGCACTTAGCACAACATAAGCATAGTATATCACAGCATGTGAAGCATGCACAAAAGCAATATGGCTAAGGAAGTTAATCTCTGATTTATTTGATGAGATTCCATAATCGACCATAATATATTGTGATAATCAGAGTTGTATAAGATTATTAGAACATCCCGTGTTTCATGATAGGTCGAAACACATTGAGATCAAATACTATTTCATTCGAGATAAAGTCCAGGATGGAGAGGTAAAGCTCGAGTATATCCCCACAGATGAGAAGATAACAAACATCCTGACAAATCCTCTATCCAGAATAAAGTTTGCATATTTCTGAGAAAAGATGGGGATCGTGGAAATAACTCCCTTAGCTAAAAGGGAAGAAATGACTCTCAAGGTTGGGAGGGAGCACTGAAAATATTATTGAAGACATTTATTTTCGAGATTGAAAAATAGTCCAGCTTGGGCAGATTCTTTCTTGTTCGGAAAGTGGATTGAGATTTCTAATGGACAATGATTTCTCATTGTGGTTAACATGGGAAATCGGTCTAGATTGCTGATGTATCATAGACAACAACTTCCCATTGTGGTTAACATGGGGAGTGGTCTAGGGAAGTCTCTCTTCTTGAGGTTTACTCAAGAAGACTGGCTCGCCTCGCCGGACAACGATTTCTCATTGTGGTTAACATGAGGAATGGT
>SNQJ01S0027230.1:299129-318821 GCA_010110895.2 Picea sitchensis | reverse complement strand
AGGGGACCTCTTCAACTTTTGCGTTTTTGAACCATTTTTGCCCAAGAGCTGGTAAACCCTTAGCTTGGCTTAAAAATTCTTCAGTCACCTCCAGCTGCACGTCACCTATCTTAGCTCTGCAACCGTCGAAGGTCAATGCAAATTCTTGAGCAATTCTCAGATTGAAACCCTTAAACTTTTCAATAAACAAACGCCAGCCGTTCCTTTCTAAGTCGTCTCTGGCGTTGTCATAAGATAACAAGGTTTGGATTCCATTAGGCTCAATCCTTACCACTGGAGCCATGGCTAACAGAAGAGAATCAACACAGACCTTGGGGGTAGGGTTTGATAGAGAAACACAGAGCCATAGTCCCGAGTTTCAACAAAAAAATGCAGTAACAGTTCGAAATGGTAGGCAGTGGAGTTAATCACCATGTGTGGGAATGAGATCGTGAAGCCCGAGGCCATACAAAGCAATAATATCACGCTGTACTTCATATGACACCTTGGCGTATGAGTACGTATAAGGGCGTAAACACTTGAAAACCATAGAACGCATGTTTATGACTTGATTACAAAGTAAATGTATCAATTAAACATTGGATAATTAAAAGTTTTATGAATCAAAAACCCCATTAATATTAATCGATTATTGATGAGTGGAGGTTTTTTTACTTATGTAACCAACGCACGTTTAGGACCAAGGAGTTATAAACTAGGAAAACAATCATGTTCATAGCGAAATACGACAATTCGACAATAGACCATATGAACAGTTATCCTTTGATAAAAAAATCGAAACAAAGTGTGAATTCCAGCTGTGAGTTTTCATGCTTATAGTCATGAAAACAAACATTGAAAGGAAGATGTGTAAAAAGCAACCAGTGACAAGTGTTGTTTAGTGAGAATGGTCATGACAAGTAGCGAGAATTTAAAGACCCTGTGTAGGCAACTTGTAAAAAATAGAAATTATATTATTGCTGCCAACAATGGCGACACGCTGGGAGAAGCAGTTATCTCTGCCAAATGAACGAGTTCAGATTAGGATAATAAAAAAAAAAACTTCAAATCGAAAACAACCGGAAAGCTGTCTGAACATCGTAAACAATTAAAATGCATTCTAGTTTCAGATTACTGATATTTTAAAAAGATGAAAACTGATGACAATCTTAACAAAAGAGAGTCATGATATTAGAGTTAAAATCTTCAATAGTGTTGACAGGGCCGCTGCTGCCAGCAGGTGTCCATAACCTCGACAGGGATGTCATTTAACCCACTCTGATGTCTGTATCCTGCCAATAAGTTCCAGATCAGAATGAAGGACATTTAAGGTCAAAAGAATCCATATCTGAGAATTTTCATATACCCCAACGAAGTTATCTTGGCGTCATGCATGCATTTACCTGCTGCTAGCAGACCTGTTCAGTATCCCGACGGGTTTATAAGCACTTCCCACAGCTCTCTAAAAATTTATTTAGTTTTTTAAAGATTTTTAATAGAGCGGGGTGACGTTGAAAATCCTGGTTTTTGAACACATCTTAGTAAATTGCAGACCTTGAAGAAATTTCTTCACTGTCCTTCATTAAGATCTGGAAATAGTTTGTTAATAAACTGACTTTCAAGAGAAGGGAGACATCTCTGAGTTATTCTCTTAAGGAACAGGGACAACGTAAAAAGAATTTTTATGGATGATCGTGAGTATCTTCAGTTGCAGATTGAAATCAAGAAACACTTTTCAAACAACGAGTTATCTTTAACATGGCTGCAAACTCATAAAAATATCACAATTAATGCTTAAACAACTTTCAACAGTCATTTTTAGAGGGGAAATTTTTTTGTTCTCTTCGTCTGAACTAGTCCATGATGCAGGCATGTGTATTTCAAAAAGAAAGACTAATAAAGGAAAAATCAAAACAAACCAGCAAAGAAAACAAACAACAAACAAAACAAAAAATATTTACACAGTGCACATGGGAGTGTCATCAGGCAAAGTACCTTTTTAGAGCTTGGCCATTCACGGAAAGGTGTCTGGGTGTCCCTCTAAATTCTGTAATCGGAAGGAACTGGGACCCAATTTCTCAGCAATTAAAAATGGTCCTAACCACAAGTTCTGAAACTTTGTATGCTCTTCGTTTCCCTCATGAGGTTTGTCCCATTTTAGGACAAGGTCACCTACCTCAAAATTTCTGTCAGAGGCAGAATTGGAATCAAACCATTTTTTAACAATGAGTTGATGTTGATCCAATTTATTTTTTGCTTGAGCCCTCACTTCTTCTAATTTTAAAAAAGTGTTAATTCGAATCTTTAGAGGGGGACAGTCCTCTTCCTGTACTTTCTGCGATAACTGCAAAGATGGAAGAAGGACATGTGGTGGAAGAATCACCTCTCTGCCGTAAACGAGAAAGAAAGGTGAGTTACCCACAACAGTTTTAGGAGTTACTCTATCAGCCCAGATTGCGTTTAACAGTGCGTTATTCCAATTTTTATGGTTTTCGGAGACCGTTCTCTTGATAATTTTGATCATATTTTTATTAGTTGATTCTGCCAAACCGTTGCCTTGGGGGTAATAGCTGGCAGAATACTATAATTTAATTCCTTTTTCTAGAGCGAAATCACTCATCTCAAGAGACAGAAAATAAGAGGCATTGTCAAATACTAGGCATTCAGGAATATCGAAGCGGGTAATAATATTTGAATTCAGGAAGGACATTACCTGATTGGTATTTACAGATTTTAATGGGGCAACCTCGGACCACCTGGTGAAGTAATCTGTGGCTGTTATGATATACTTATGTTTCTTCGAGGATGGTGGATTGATTGGGCCTATAATATCTAGACCCCACTGCTAAAAAGGGGAGTCTAGCGAAACTGGTTGCAGAGGGAAAGCTGGCTTTTGTATCCGTCCGGATGCTTTTTGACAAGTCACGCACTTGCGACATAAAGCATGAGCGTATTTAAAAAGGGTAGGCCAGCAATAACCTACTCTTAATACTTTATGGGCAGTGGTGTCTCCACCAAAATGCCCACCAGCTTCTCCTGCATGTAATTCCAATAAGACTTTTTTCTGCTTCATCTTTCTCAAGACAACGCATTAGTACTCCATCAAAATTTTGACAAAACAAAATACCATTAATCAGTTGAAAAGAAGCAGATTTTAATCTTAGTGCTCTTCTTTTTGTGGGATCAAGGTGGCGGGGAGATGATCCGTGTATAAGACAAAATTTTATGTCATCATACCAAGGACTGACAGGGTTTTGTGCACAACAGATTCGATTTTGATAGTGCTGTCCTGGATTTAACATATCATTTTCCTCTTGCTGTCCTGCAGCTGAATCAATGACCAATTTGCATAACCCTTGGCCTCTTACAATTTGTGCTAGGGTGATTTCTATGTCATACTCTTGCAAGGATGTGACCCAGTTTTCTCTTTTTTCGCCTAGTTATTTCTGTACTAACAGATTTCTGACAGCCAGGTAAGGGACAATGATTTTCGTCCTAGATTTCAACAGATAAGATCGGAAGTGCTTTACTACTTTGAAAACAACATAGGCTTGCTGATCTACTGTTGGGTAACTAAGTTCTGCCCCTTTGAAGGATGAGCTCTTAAAAGTAATTGGAACTTTGTTGTTTTCATCGTTCTTTTGAGTTAGGACAGTAGCGTATGAACGGTCAGAAGCAAACGTGTAGAGGGTGAAGTCTTGCGAAAATTCGGGGATCATTAGAGAAGGAGCGTCTATTATGGATTTTTTTATTGAATCAAAAGCCTGGCTTTCTAAAGGTCCCCAATGGTACTGTACATCCTTTTTTATTAGGTTTTGTAATGGTCTCACCATTTCTGAAAAGCTGGGGATGAATCTCCTAACAAAGTTTATCTGACCTAAGAAAGATTGCATGGAATTTTTTGAAGAGGGAGGGGGCAGTTTTGAAATGACTTGAGTTCTTTTAGAGTCGATAATCATCCCTTCACTCGATACAATGAATTCGAGGAGTTTACCTTGTTCTACTGCGAAGATAGATTTTTTAGGATTCAAAGAAATGCTGTACTTACGACATCGCTGTAGAACGGATCTTAAATGAGCTAGATTATCTTCTTTATTTTTCGAGAAGACAATGACGTCATCCAGGTAAACTACAACATATTCATTGATTAAACCTCAGAAAGTGATGTCCATCGCTCTCTAAAAAGTGGCACTGGCCTTTATGAGTCTGAAGGGCATCTTTCTATAAGCGTAGGTGCCCCATGGAGTGCAGAAGGTGGTTTTGAGTTGGTTTGAAGGGGACATCAGGACTTGGTTATACCCCAAAAAACCGTCCAGCAAGGATAATCTTTCAGAACCAGATACCTGTTGAAGGATCTGTTCCATGGGAGGGACAGGGTAGTTGTCTTTATCAAATGCTCGGTTAAGATTTCAGAAATCGACACATAGTCGAATTTCACCACTCTTCTTTCAGACAGGGACAAGATTAGAGACCCATTGTGTGTGCCTAACTGGGAAGATTATCTTAGCGTTCATGAATTTGTTTAATTCTTTCTTGACAGTTGGTTCAAGTTTTGGGTGCATTTTCCTTAACTTTTGTATGATGTTAGGATCAAAGGTTTTCAGGTCGTCGTACGTCCAAGCAAAAACATCTTTGAATTCCTTAAACAACTTAATAAACACTACTTTTTCTTGTTCAGAACACCCCACCCCTAAATTAATGCACTTTGGATTGTCTTTAGTTCCCAAATCTACCTTTTCATGGGTCAAAGAGGAACTATTCATTTTACAGTTCATTGATTTTCTGAACTTGTCGTGAAGATCATAAAATTTTTCCAATCTAACTACAGATTTTGGGATAGAGTTTACCATGTCTGATGAAGATTTTGGAGATCTTGGATCTGGTATTACCGTAAAGTCACGAAGATTTTTGTCATGAGTACCTTCGTCGATCACCGTGCCCTGGAAAGTTTCTTCCATATGCATAAAACTTATAATCTGTTGATCATCATCGAAGACTCTCCAATTCGTGATGTTGTCTGGGATAGACGGTCTGAACAATAGTTCAATGGAGAATGCATTCGGAGATAAGCCTTCTGTAGGAAAAAGTTTTGAAGAGACGTTAGCTAACAAATCAGCTTCCGAGTTATTCAATATAGGAATAGAATTTATGTTAAATGCGGAAAACTTATTCATCAAATTCCATACCTCAGTTTGGTAGCTTTTAAGGTGCGGAGATAAACAATTGATAGAATTTTTTACCTGTCTAACCACGATTTCAAAGTCACCAAAGACGGTCAAATTTTGAATGTTCAGGTCTAATTCTTTTCTGAGGCCTTTTAGGAGTGCCTCATATTCGACCGTGTTTTTTGTACATTCAAATTCTAACCTGCAAGCAATCAGAATCTTGTTTCCTGCTTGATTGATGAGCATGCAACCTACACCAGCTCCTTCCTTGGATTTTGACCCATCAAAGTAAAGAGACCATACTTGATTGTCGTCGGTTGTATGTGACCACCGGGCAGAAGCTGTTGGCTGTATATATGTCAAAATTTTAGACTGCTGTTCTGGGTTAGTGATAGTGGAAGTTTCGACCATGAAATTACCGAAAAAAGTATCCATCCCCTGTATTTCGGGCGAATCGGCAGAAGGAGTGAATGGTTCATTGGGATCATTTAAATCAGTTACCGTGAACTTCAGATAATGTTCACGATTTACTTTGATTCTATTGGGCTTTCCATTCTCGGGCAGCCACAGGTGAGACCAATCCGTCGCAAAATAGCCGTGTAGTTGTTCTAACCAGTCTCTGCTTAAAAACAAACCATAAACTTCTTGGATATCTACAAAAATAATATCAATCACTTGATGAACTTTAGGATTAGACGACAATCTTATAAGCACATTTCTTAATTCGCTTATCACTTTAACACTAGTTTGATCAAGCTAGATAATTTTCAAGCTGGATGGTTGAAATTCGGCATTAATCTTTTGAAAAACAGACCAAGGCATTACGTTAGATGACGCGCCTGAATATACCATACAGTTGTGTATGTTCCTATTGAAAATTTTAAAAGTTAACAAAAATGGAGGGACATTTCTGCGAGTACTAACAGTGGAAGTTTGCTGCTTTTTACTCGCAGTCTCTAAAACTGGTTTATCTACATTTGTTACATTATTTACAGGAAGGTCTCTTTTATCGTGAGGCTCGGATGTGGTTTTGGCGGAGGCCTTCTGAGGAACTTTGGGGTTGTTTTGAACACTTTTGTTACTGCGTGGATTTCCATTTTTGCTGTTCTCTGCAATATTTTGTAGCATTTTTTGCAGAAGAAAAAGGAATTTTAATAATTCATAAACAAAAATGTTAGCCCTAAGCTTCTTTAGATCTTCAACCAAATCATAATCTAAACTTGGGTTTACTGAATTCTGTTTAGTGTCAATCGATTTAGACTATTTTGGAGGCAAAGTCATAGTGATTTCAGAAGAAGGGTTGTTTGCTGTCTTGCTCCTAGTATTGTAAGGATGCACTGTTTCAAAATTAGCTTGAAAAATGCTATTCGAAAAATGTCCAAAAATGTTCGGAGAGGATTCATCTTCTTCTACCGTTTCTTGTTCTTCTACATCTTCAAGAATCTCAGGAGGAACCAAGTTATCGTGTGCTTCTAGAATCATTTGAATAGCAAATTGCAAGCTTTCTAGATTTAGGCCTTCAATATTTAGATTATGTCAGTTGGTGGGAAAAGGCTTCCTAAAAGGGGGTTTGTAAGGCCCTTTGCTCGAAGAATCTTCTTCAGTCGTCCTTTTCAAATCTATAACTTGGTTGGACAATTTTTGAATGACTTTCTATAAGTTTTCTAAATCCGAGCTTTCAGGTTGAGCTTTGTTTTGGGAAGGTCTAGGGAGGATTTCGATTTTCTTTTTTGATGATGAACTAGTCTCTGTCTCATTGCTAGTAGTGTCTTTTAAACTGAGAATGTATTTCTCGATCTGACTGGCCTCTTTGAAGGCTTCTAATAACGTGGCTTTCTTGGATCTCTTTACCCAAATGACTATGTTTTGATGTAAGACTTTCGTATAATATGTGATAATAAGATTCTCAACAGACATCGAATCTGCGGGGATTTGATTTTTTAGTGTCAAGAACCTTTGATTAAAGTCTTTGATCTTTTCTTTGGGGTTCATTCTTAAACTAGAAAGCTCCATGACTAGAACTTCAGGGGACTTGTCATCTCCAAACTTCTCAAGGAAACAAGATTCAAATTTCTCCCATGACACGATGGTGTGAGGCTGTTGAGAAAAGTACCAGGTAGAGGCATTTCCCTCAAAGGTGTAGGGAAACAATCTACAGACTACATCTTCGTGATCAACACTACGGATTCTAATGGCTAACATAAACTTTTTGATGCGATCTTCAGCTAACTGCTTGGAGTCCGGGTCAAATTTAGGGAGCCATTTCTCTGAGTGTTTGGATAAAGGATGCTGAGGCCCAGGTATGGCTACGACATCTTGGTCGAGCCAAGGTTTGGAGGGATTATTCGGGTTGTCAATAGGTGTGGGTGGTGTCGAAGGCTAAGAGGAGGAACTGCCTTCATTAGAGGATTCTTCTCCATAAGAAGAAGGAGATGAAGGAGGTGGTGATGGTGGTATACCAGATCCTCTTGCTGCAGGAGTGAGGATTGGATCTGTAGGGTTTAAAGTAAGGTCAGTGCCTCCAAGTTGTTCTCTGATATCAGAGAAGTCTAATCGTTGGTCCAAAGGTCGGTTTGGTTGTCTTATACGAGCTAAGGCAGTGTGCGTTCTTATGAGAGATTGCTGAACAATCTCTTGTATGTCACCAACCGTAGGATTTGGAGTTACTAGTTCAACTATGACCCATACATCGTCATTTGATGTGGTTGCTGTTTGAGGGACAATGTTGTCTTCTGAACGAATTCTAGTCACTATAGGTGAGCGGGTAGGTGGTGGAGGAGTCTTACGACCTCCTCGTGCCATTACTAGTTTTTAGGCCCTCCTTCTAGCGCCATTTGTTAATGGGCAAAATTGACCGCTCGTCAACTGGAGGAGTGAATCTAGTCCGGGGTTGTCTAATTAACCCAAGTCATTTGGATTAATCCACTCCGGCAGGTTTAGTGGCTCCGTTGGCCGATCTAAGTCCTAAAGAAAGCGAAAAAACAAAACTAAAGAAAAATAAAATAACTTGATGAATAACAATCGCTGAAAACTATATATAGTTCTAATATGTATTTACAGTTTAACTAACTTCTATTTATGAAATAGCTCTATTCATTATATATACAATATATATACAAATGATTCTATTCCTAATATATCTATAATATGTACACAATACGAATTTTAATCTAAATCCGCGAAAATCAAATATCAATTGATTTTTAAAACAATAGTAACGCTATTTAATCTTTTTGATTTATTTTCTTATAATGTTCATAACTGTGAAATAGAATATCAAACTGTCTAATTGAAAACTGAAATCGCAGCTAGTAAAAGATGTTTAAGCTACATGGCATTTCTGTATTGATTAAACTAATGAAATTAAACTAGCAAATTGACCTGTTATCACATCCAATATTTGTTCAGTGTGAAACATCCAATCTCCCTGTCTGATGAGGTAAACCCACATCAGATCCTATAGTTGCTTCTCATAAACGTGAAGCAATAATGATTGAATTCGAATGATAGAACATATAAGAGATATAATCTCAACAATCTTATAATTTCACAAGTAGCCACATTAGGATAAATCCTGCTGTGAGAATCTGTGCATAAATGTTCAATAAAGGATAAAGATAAATCTCTTAATTCAATGTTTAAACAAAATGATTGCTGTATGTTAAATCTGGAACGTAAAACATGGATAATATATAAATTTTATATCAATCTGTAGTAAACTACAACAACAAAAGCAATCATATTCTAATTACAAATTGAAACAATCATAACTTGAATAAAACCACAATATGGAGAAGCTAAAGCTGTAACTAGTATTATATTTCATTCAAGTCTGTAAATAAAAGATCCATAGTCTTGCCCCAGGCAGAGATGGTTTGAAGTTTACAAAATAACATGCTTATATAGGTTCTAGGAACAAAATGTTTCCTGTTGATAACATCAAATCTGTTAAAAAATGTGGGGGATGCAACCTCCCAGATTTTCTTGATATCAAAAAACTAACATTCTAATCTATTTACTAAAAACATCAAGATTGTATGGCTGGGAGATCCCAACAATTCTTCATATCTCTTTTGAAAATCATGAGTTCCTGAAAACAAATAAAAATAAGAAGATTTTAGATGTATTTTCAATTATTAAAACAAGCAATTCGAATTTTTCTAACTAGCTACAGAATCTTACGATTCTGTAGCTAGTTATAATTATAACTAGAATCATATTTTATTCAATCAAACAAAACAAAATAATTTTTATAAGAAAAGTAATCTATTCAACAAATCGTATATCCTAAATTGAGGAAGACAAAATCATGCTAAACTTGAAAAAGATCATACCTCAAATCAAAACATATCAATCAATCTTGGAATTTACTATTGCTGTCGCTGCCTCTACATTCTTAAAAATAACAGACCCTGTAGTTTTTTGGCGTTTGTCTTTGGCTTGAGCTATGGATTGGAGTCTGCTATTCTCGTTTGTTAACAAATCTACTTGGTCTTTCAGAGATTTAAGCCTTGATTGTAGCAAAGGCACATCTGCATAATACCTGTCGATCCAGGATCGACATTCATTACACTGAGGCTGTAGAGACTGTGCATTGGCACTGATATCATTAACGATTGGAGCATCGTCCATGCAAAAGACAGGTTTGTCACGGAGTTTGATTCCAGGAAAATCAGGATTGTCCTTTAGACACGGTGGCAGGTTGGTAACATAATCGTAGGGTTTGTCAGCACAAAGTCCATATGAAAATGGATACTCTTCGGCCAAGAACCTTTCAATTTCCGAATCCGAGTCTTCACTTATCTCAATTGTATTTTTTGTGTCTACACAGGGTTTGGGCTTGTTTCGAGCACATCGTGAAATCCAACGAGCGACCTTTTTATTCTTATAATTGACATCGACACTGCCCTTAAACTTTTTCCCTGTGGGTTTTTTAACAGTCTTAATACAACTCTTAGGATACGAATCCGGTTGAGTGTCGGGTTGAGTAGCATCAAGGTAGGTTGAGGTTTCCAAATTAGAGACATGATCATAGGGCAGGAGCGGTGGAGAAGGGGTGGTAGATTTCATAAGGGTTTCAGTTATAACAGGCTTGTCAACCTGTCCCAACTCACTATTACCAAAGCCATTTCGTAACAGAAAAACATCCCAACAATCGTTGTTTAATTGCAACTGATGCATAATGATAATCTTAATTAAACTATGATGGAACAAACTAGAATCAAACTTCTGCCTCCTAAACCACTTTCCCATCTTGTACAAACTTCTAAGGAGGAAGTAGGGCATGTTCAACGGGAATTCAATGAAACTCATAAACAATCGCAGGTGATACAAGAAAACCAACCCAAATCTCCCTTCACACATAATAAACTGTTTCACAATAGCTAACAGATCATGCCATCTAGGTTTTAAAGATGAGATAGGCATACTTCGGTCGCAACTGGTAATTTTCCTTGAGGTGAACAACAATGACCAAGGGACCTCTTCAACTTTTGTGTTTTTGAACCATTTTTGCCCGACAGCTGGTAAACCCATAGCTTGGCTTAAAAATTCTCCAGTCACCTCTAGCTGCACGTCACCTATCTTAGCTCTGCAACCATCGAAGGTCAATGCAAATTCTTGAGCAACTCTCAGATTGAAACCCTTAAACTTTTCAATAAACAAATGCCAACTGTTCCTTTCTAAGTCGTCTCTGGCGTTGTCATAAGATAACAAGGTTTGGATGCCATTGGGCTCAATCCTTACCAGTGGAGCCATGGCTAACAGAAGGGAATCAACACAGACCTTGGGGGTAGGGTTTGATAGAGAAACACAGAGCCATAGTCCCAAGTTTCCACAAAACAATGCAGTGACAGTTCGAAATGGTAGGCAGTGGCGTTAATCACCATGCGTGGGAATGAGATCGTGAAGCTCGAGGCCATACAGAGAAATAATATCACACTGTACTTCATATGACACCTTGGCGTATGAGTACGTATAAGGGCGTAAACACTTGAAAACCATAGAACGCTTGTTTATGACTTGATTACAAATTAAATGTATCAATTAAACATTGGATAATTAAAAGTTTTATGAATCAAAAACCCCATTAATATTGATCGATTATTGATGAGTGGAGGTTTTTTTACTTATGTAACCAAGGCATGTTTAGGACCAAGGAGTTATAAACTAGGAAAACAATCATGTTTATAGCAAAATACGACAATTCGACAATAGACCATATGAACAATTATCCTTTGATAAAAAATCGAAACAAAGTGTGAATTCTAGCTGTGAGTTTTCATGCTTACAGTCATGAAAACAAACATTGAAAGGAAGATTTGTAAAAAGCGACCAGTGACAAGTGTTGTTTAGTGAGAATGGTCATGACGAGTAGCGAGAATTTAAAGACCCTGTGTAGGCAACTTATAAAAAATAGAAATTATATTATTGCTGCCAACAGGTTGTAACAGTAGTTACAACATCAACAACAACCTTAAACAACTTCATAAATTTGCACCTAGGACAATATCAAAAGGAAGACTAGAGCCTTGGGATGATAGTACCTAGGCAAATGCAATTTTTTAGGTTAGTTTTAGGGGTTAGTATGCTGATTAAGGCTGCTAAATAAAGGATGTAACAACAATTCTAGTAGAAAAAGTACGTCTGTTAGTGTTAGTGAGAGTTTCAAGAAAATGTTTTAAAATTTTGTTTGGTCTCATTCATCCACAAGAGTGTAGAAATCCATGCCTTTTAGGGGCTTATGGATTCAATAATAGTAACAATCTCACTTGGGAAATAAAATAATGATAAATTTTAGCTAAGGGAATAAGTAAATTCAAGAGGCGTGTGTTGACGACAATTTTTTTCAACAGGACTTAGCCGACAAAGCGTTGCCAGGCTCCCTCTCTAGTCACACTACTTGTGCAAAGTTTCGCTTCTTCTCGTTAAATATTGGCACCTCGTTCTTGCTTGTGCAAAGTCTCGCGCTGAGTTGCTGCTACACATTCAAAGAAGTTGTCTTTGGGATATCTTATCATTCAGGAGTATTTCATGATTATGGAAAAGTATAGGCGATGATTGTCGATCGATATACAATTTATAGTACACTTGGATGTAGGTTGGTTTTCATAACGTTTGAACAAGAATGGCATGGTTCCTGGTCTATGATTCGAAAGACTTGTTATCCCATTTTTTCACATTCTTAAACTTGTTATGATCACCTCATAAACTTCAATCCCTTTCTCATGTCTCTCTTTCCGAAGTATAATTTCATTACCATGCTTTTTGGGTATTGAATTTGACATTTGTTTTTCCTACTACAAACTATACCATATTACCTTTTTCCATGACAATCTTATTATCTAAAAAAAAATCCTTACTTATCTTTTGGAGGTGGATTAATATATGAAACTCTATGGGATAAATACATACATGGCCTTTGTTTTTTTTTTTCCTACATAGAGAAATAATGTCACCTTTGAAAGTTCTCTTTGTGGAGATAATTTATGCCAAAATCATAAGGCGCAAGGGATTGGCAATACAATACTTATGGTATATAAGTTTGGTTGTGCCCCAAGATCCCAAATCCGCGTGCCCCATGCCAACCAAGCCCCTACACAAGTGAGCATTTTGCTGCACCACGTCAACAATATGATGATATTTAAAGTATTCAAAATTTCATATTTTTTTTGTTTATTAGTTTGTCTGTGACATGTGGGATTAACCTGTGGCTAAGAAATCGTGACTTAGGGGCATCTAAGCTGTCAAAATCACCCAGGGATCGCACTCAGCCTGAGCCACACCAACCCTTAGCATGGCTGGATTTTTTTGTCCCCGTAGGTTTCGAACTGATGATTTTAACATCACAGAGCGCCTTACCAACACACTCCGTCACCGACTATCCTACACCTCAAGAACTTATTCAAAATTTCATATATTGATGCTTATAAAAAAATTCAACTATCACGAGACATGTTCTTGAATTCCTGAATTCGAGGCCCTTACGCAAGACAGTTAAAGGAAACATCCATTGGGGAATGGTTCAGCTTCAGGTTTTGATAAACCTATCGATCAAGAGAAGGGTTCTGGAGCCAATTCCGAAGACCTGAAGAAATTAAAAACGAAGGCATCGATTTAGCTCAAATAGCAATTGGGGCATCGGGTGGGGCAAATAACACGACACTGTGTACTCTTACTTCCTTTTGGAAATATTCCGGACTTCGTACAAATGCCAAGATTAGTGATTGTATTAATGGACTTGTGGGCTTGGTAGTGGACCATGGTCTCCGGGCTGAGAGTGGCTAACGACGTCCAAACTTGGGTTTCAACTCTATGCATTCGGTGTGAAATTTTAAGGTGCGGATGGACAAATGGTCCTCCAAGCAAGGTCACTTGCAGGAAGATTCTCGCAATGTAGGCACGCATAAACGGAGTATCCAGGTCAGAATTAAATTCCCTAGACAGAACCATTGCAGAATTCAGTATTACTATCAACATCAACATCAGTCTAGCAGTTATTGTCACGAAAAGGCAGCGCAACGATAAAAATACAACGAAAATGACAATGCATTCTCCACTGGTGATAATGTTAAGCGCAGTTCTCCTAATTTTTGTGGGTTTAACTGATGATTTTACTAGCAGAGATCAGAACCATGATGCCCTGTGTTATGGAGATGGCATTGGCGTCTCTGAAAAGACTAACTGTTTGGCTTATGATAAGTACATGACAACAAAAATACCGTAGATTGATAATTCAACGATTGTGAAAAGTGCTGATAGAACCCATAACTATCATAACTATCCAAGACAGTTCGCTTCAGCCAGTTCGGTTCACAAATTACCAAAACTATCCATCAACTAAATGGAACTACTTTAACCACTCATCTAACCATTTAAAGGAGGAAGCGAGCAGCCATAAGGAAAAATAAATTTTTAGGAAGACATAAATTTTCTAAGCAGATATTATCTCAGAAATAAAATTCAGAGAGAGAACTTAGGCAGAATTTTAAGAGAATAGTATGCTGTGAGTGCTGGGAGGGATTTTTCATTTCATTCTTTTATTACATCTTCAATAGAAATTGACGAAATTGTAGACAGTAGGGGGTCTTGGGAAGCACTGAAGAGGATAAGTGAGGGTGAGTTTGCTGGCCTTTATGAGGTAAAGATTTACTTGTTTAGTTCGCTGTAATAAAGCTCGATTTGATTCGACTTCAATCAATTTTATTATGCAGGTTCTCTTCTTGTGATTCACCTCCATGGCTCCATTCCTTCTTGTCTCAACTTTCTTTTTTTTCTTCATGCTTGGTCTTTCTATTGTAAAGACCATATACCTGGCTCTCGTCGACATAGAGACTTGAATATTTTGATGATTTATGATTTTGTATGAGAAGCTTTTTAATGGAAATCAGCTCTTTGTCACTCTGGATATCTTTTTGATTTTTCTTTAAAGTCCTTAGTTTTCCTCATCTTTATTTTATACTTTGATTTCAGAATAAAAAAAAAAAAATTAGAGAATTTTTTAAAGAGACAAACAAAACATTTTATTTTTGTTTATAATCATGTGTATAAAGTTTTTTTAGTTTGGTTAATTTGCATAAACTTTTTATTTTTGCCTGTTTTAGTGTTTTAATTTTATTATTTTTAAATTACATCCTAACTTATAAATAAAAACATAAAACGTTATATCACAAAAATGTGACTTCTATGTATACTTCAAACTAACATGTGAGATAAGCTTTTCTTTTAATTACTTTAAAACTCATGGTTTATTTACTTTCTCCAACTTTTAGTCAACTTTGTTTTAGTTACATTTTTCTAAAATAAAAACAAAAGTTTATCTCTCTATTTTTTATTTATTTGTTTTTATTTTATTAGTTTTATTTTTGTTACATCAATTGTATAGAGTAATTAAATTTTAAATAGTATAAAATATCATAAATAAAATATAAAATTAAATATTGCTAAAAGAAAATTACAAGGCAAAGGAGGATTGTAGGTTAGGAGAAAATTTGACTAGAGTTCAATGAACATTCTTGTCTGGGGATTTAAGCTTAGGGTGATATTTCCGCTTCTTCTCGCCTAGCCCTGCGGGAAGTTGAAAATGTTGATGTTGGAGACTCCTTAGTCTTTTGACGTCAACAATGTGTGCACTTCAAGGCCTCAAACATTTAACCCTTTAAGGGAGGTTTTGCTAGAGAGTATGCTAGGGCCTGGCGTACCTTCCTTCCTTATCTTTTTGAAAGATAATTTAATTGGTGATTAGATTGAGATACTAGAGAGCTAGCACTTTAGGGCTCTAATAATCACTCCCAAGAAAATGTATAATTGGCAAGATCAAGCTAGTAAAAGAATTATAGGGAGAAAGAAGCATTTGTTGTTTCTCCCCTAGGGTTTAACCAATCAATTTCATAATCTTAGACATGAAACAAGTAAATTTTACCATAAACATCCATCGCATTAATAAAAATGAAGATTTTCCACTTATTTCACTAAGAATAATCAAGTCAAACCCTAGTTGAAGACCATTCCACCATGAAAAATGCCAAAATACACCACCACAAAGCTCTCCCAAGAGGTGCACACTAGTTATTTCAGGCAATAACCCTTAAAGAGGGAGAAAATTTTATACCATCACTTGTGTGTGATGAGTTATTATGAAAATGAATGTCACTTTATGTCTATTTATACCAAAATTTGACCTTTAATTATTTTACGTTAAAATATCAGGGTCGACCTGGCCAGTTTACAAAAAAATTTAATTTTTACCCAAATAAATTCAATTAGCATCTAAATATGCCTCCAAAGGTGACATCATGCCCCTCTAGGGTGACATTGGGCTTCAAGTGTGGGATGCTGGAAAAAGGAGATGAAATGTTGAGCCTCCAAAGGCCTAAAATTTTCCCACACGTGCCAATAGCCTCATGAATGCCTCCAAGGTGATAGCCCCAACTGACAGGTGACATCTAGTGCTGTAGATGTGACATCCAAGGCCTCCCAAGGCCAATGTTTAGCTAGAAAAATCATGAAACCCCATTGTAAAGGATGTCCTATCTCAACAAGATTGTCTTGGATCAAGGGGAAAATCGGTTTCACAAATACAAGAGTACAACTTGGAGATAAAACCATCCAAGATAATCAAAGGACATGGATTAGCTTAGATGTTGACAAAAAGAAATCAAGAAGTTATCGAAATGGGAGAAAAATAATAGATCAATGCTGTCATAAGTGAAATTGACGATGACGAATGTTATTAATACATTATTTACTATTTGAAGAATATTGCTTGTCTTGATCATCTTGTCGATCATAAGAGGAGAGCCTTAAGGCTCAAATCCATGAAGTTTTTCTTGATGCAGGATGGTCTAGGATGGAGGAACCCCGATGGGGTAATCATCAGTTGCGTAAATAAAGAAGAATAAGACACGATGGTTGTAGAGTTTCATTCAGGATATTGTGGACACCATTTTACGGCTTGCACTATTGCCCATACAATTTTGAGGGAAGGATATTATTGGCCTACTATTTTCTCTAAAACTCATTGCTACTATTGGTGGTAAATATTGTCATTAAATAAATGCCCAATCATTTAATTGTCAACCCGAGGAGTTTGTAAACTTATGAAGCACAAGCACAATATATGCAAGATTGAAGCTAATTAAACCTAATCTAATGTTAAAGCTACACCTAAGATTGAATCATTAAGCTAATGCAGGAAGCTGAAACACACGACTTGGAATTGAATTGCTAAAACACACGACTTGGAATTGAATTGCGTAAATGAAATTAACTTGAAATGGAAACTTGCATCAAAGGAAAAACAACATGTGAAGAGCGAGAAGACGACACATGTGAGCTCACATTAACAGTAAAACAATCTCAAATTACATTACAAGAATCAAATGACAAATCATGAAAGAATAATGAAAGCATGAATCAAACTAAGAATCCCTTTCTCTTTCAAATCCTAATTACTACTCCTAAATGACTACCAAAATGATTACTAAATGATTACCCTCTCATGAAGAGAGAGCACTCCCTTTTATATTTGAGAACCTTGAAGATAAGATAACCATCTCATAATTACAGATCCACTTTTCTCTCAACCAATTTCCCATTATTACAAAATATAATCCCTTCAAATCCTCACACATCTCTCATATATCTTGGATAAGATATGTTATCCATTCCCCATGATCTTCTCCTTGAAATAGGCTTGAATTATCTCCTCAAATCTTGAAATGGTGGAGGAAGTATTCAAGAAGTCTTTTTGAATTAATCCTTCACATATTCCTACACATTACAAAGCTCACACATTTTTGAGATATATATGAAAACATGTCGATTTTCTAATATTTAATCTCAAATTCCCTTTTAATACTAAAATCAATAAAGTGGAAAATAATAAGGTGAAACCCAAATATATTTATGAAAATGATATCATAAAAGGTTAATGGGGTGATGAAATGTGAAGAGTGATGAAGGGAAAGGTGGATGAAAATATGACATTTATGAGCCCCAACATACCCCTCAACTGAACTTGTTGCATGTCCACATGCAACTATGCAAGGATCTTCTCAAGAAATTTTGGCATCTGAATTTCGGCTTTGAGTGATGATAATGAATATTTCCAGGATGGGATTTACATGAGTAAAAGTTGACATTTTCTTATGGTTGGTTCTTGTGTGACAACCATGAATATAAAGAATGTTTGTTCTTGTGTAAACAACATTCATTTCGTTATTTGTTCTCTTGCTATTATGATAATAATTTACTCATATACTTGCTGAAAAAAGAAGAAGAAGCTATCAATGTTCATAATGAAACATCACTGAGTATAAGAAATCCATTTTCATATTTGTGAATCATGCCAATATGTATATGAATGCTTATGAAGCAAAGTGCAACAGAGTATCGTTCGAAAAGAAATGTTGGTAATTGGTAAATGAGACGAAAAATGGAATGATGGTAGTGGAAAATGGAGTGATGATAGTGAATAAAGTCCCCTACCCCCCCAACTGATTTGGTTGCATGTCTGCATGCAACTTGGTATGGGTCATAGAAGTGAAAAGGAAAGGGAGATTGGTGAGAGAATTTTCCAAATTATTCATTGCTAGCAGTTGAGGAATTACATGATTAAAGTTTAGAAAATAACATACCTCCACTTACCCAAAATGTTGATGAACTATGAAATAGGAATATGGCTTATGCGTCTACTGGAGCATGGAAGATGTCCCTGTTGCAGGATCATGTGAAAGGTGACTATTGCTATAGCTACGACTGCTGTAACTGCTAGATCATAAAATGTGAAGTGGAGGAATTTGAACTGCTTCTGGTGAATCATGGAAAAGAGGAAGTATGAAAGTGGAGCTGTGGTACTCTCATATGGCTGGAAAAATACTACTGCAACTGCTGATGGAGTCATGGAAAAGTGTATAGTCTTCACCCGTTGCTAAACTCGATGGTACAATTCTAGTCGTGCGAATGAATGTGTCGATGTCGAGTTTGAAAAGAAGTCATTGGATTACCAACCATTGATGAGTTTCGTTAACCAATGCAAGGCAAACTCACCATTGATGTCAATGAGTGCCAAGGTACCTGAGTACATCTTGTGAAGTGCGAATGAATGAGCCGATGTCGAGCCACTTGCAAGATCTAACAATCAAGGGACATTGATGTATTCCCATGATTGTCAGCGAGAGAACTTGTCATTAAGGCATGCAAGCCTCTAGGTACTCAAAATGGACTCTAGTCTGTATCCTAGATAAGATGCTGAGGTCGATGGGGCAAGACTTGTTGAAAGGTGGGCCTTAAGGAATCCCACATCAGTCAACGCAAGTTTTGATAAAAATATTGGTAGGACTATAGGAAGGATCTCACTAACAATAATGTTTATAGAAAGGTAATGTAATCATGGAAAAGGAGGTGACTGGTTTTGTTCAGAAGGAAAAATGAAATGAAAAAAAGAAGGCAAAAATGTATGCGACTTAGAAAAGAATGGGCATGTGTGAAGTCATGACTGATAAGGCGACGAAAAGTGGATTTCAAGACATGGATGACTAATGTGCGTCTGAAGGAAAAAAAATGGGGGGTAAACATTCATGATGCAATTGGGTTTATGAAAGGTTTCTGTATAACAACAAGCATCATGATGTTTATGATGAGTAACAATTCCTTCAAGCAGTCAACAAAGCATGTTTTTCGGAAAAATGTTGCGATTCTTGAAAATCACCGTGGCATGGAATGAAAGCGTCTTCATTCCTACAAACAAACTTAGTACTAATCCTGCAATCAAATTTGTGAAATCATCGTAAAACATGAAATGCGAGATTAAGTACGAATGCGGAAAATTAAAGAGATAAAAATTGTGTTTTACGTGTTGCGCGCTTATTCCATTGTTGATTGCTTGCTTGAAGTGATTTAAGAAAAATGAATTAATGTTAAGCATATTGTTTTCAGGAATTAGAGAATGTCCATTTGCAATTTTATTTGTTTTTGCTGTTTTGATTTTTAAGTTTTAAGTGTTTTTGTTTTTTATATTTTTATAATGTTTTTCTTTTTTTGCAAATAA
>SNQJ01S0027230.1:271051-285716 GCA_010110895.2 Picea sitchensis | reverse complement strand
TTCTTAATGGTAGATACCTTGCTAAGTTTGACTTTCTTCTTTTTCCCTTGGGTTTCCCTTTTCTTCTTATGTTTCCCTCTTTTCCTAGTTTCCTAAATATTTTAGATTTCCCTCTTTCCCCTTTTCATTTAGGACTCAAATTGACAAGTGTAGAAATTAACCCCTTTTTTCCTTTTTCCCCTTTTAGTTAATAATTTTAAATTATCATAAATAATAAAACAATTATTTCCCTTTTTTTTAAATTTTACCCTAACAAATTTTTATGAATTATTTAAATTGCTTACCCCCTTATTATTACAAGATTTAACGAAGAGTATAATTATTATTTATGTTGTTTTTTATTTATTTTTAAATAGATAGATACAATTTTACCACTAGCATAATTTAGACTTAGACCTTAAATTTTTGTACTGGGCGACATTTTATTAGGGAATTTGTTTTTAAAAATTATTAACACGTTATTCATCCTAAGGCCATATAGGTTCATTCATTTATCATCAACAATACGATGTGCCCTTTAGGACGCACTAGGTGCTCCAAGGGTGCCACTCGTCTTAATTTGTTTCCCTTGCGCGACGTGCCCTTCAGGATGCACTACGTGCTCCAAGGGTGCCACTCGCCTCTTTCCATTTTTCTTGCGTGACGTGCCCTTCAGGACGCACCACGTGCTCCAAGGGTGCCACTCATCTCTTGACTGACTTGGTAGACATAAAAACCCCTAGAGTCAATACTCCGCCAGGTGAGCTTGTGGGAGACTAAGGGCCTCTAAGGAATAAGGCCCCTGCCTTATTGCACGCCCCTTAGAATCATCGTGAGCGACTGTCGCAGTTCACCCTTATGGCATCGTGGGTCCTTTCGAACTAGGTAAACATTAACCTACAGTTCGAGCTACGATGAGAGTGATAGTAGGCTGTGGAAGGGTTGCTATCCACACCTCTCCCTCAACATTTGTGGTAGTCGTGCATGACCCCTTTACTCCACATGTGAGTCTGGTTGGCAAGCTATCGTCACCCTGCATCATCAACAAATCATGTCAGAGTATATCCATATCATATCATCTAATTATATGCACTAATATCATAGTAAAACAATCAAACCCCAATGGTACACTCCCCGAATCGATCCAGAGTCCAAGGGGTTCCATCGATGCCTCTGCATCCTCGAGGTCCAAAATTCTGCACACTTAGTAAAACCGAGTCAATAACACCTGTCTATGTCAATGCAGTAAAACAACATGTCATCAACCCATAACACCTCATAATCAAAATCAAATGTTTTAATAGCATAATAATCCGGATCACTTGCGAGCAAGTGTCCTCATAGAATAAGTTCGCTCAGTGCGCCAGAGTGGGATGTTACATACAACAACTCGACTGGATCCTCCATGCCCGTGCATTTCAACATAAGGGGAAATAAGATAACAAAGAAAAAGCACCGGAAAAGGTCACAACAACATTATAATCAAACCTACATTACAATACATATACAACCCTCGATTGGATCCTCCATGCCCGAGTGTTTCAACACAGTTTACACAAGAAGAAGAAAGGAACTGACTTCTTTTAATGAAAAAGTCTCAAATCATATACATAACTAGAGAAAAAATTTGGCATAAAAAATTACATAGTAGGGAGGTCCTCTCAACTAGTTGACGACCATCACCAAATATTGAACTGATCTACTTATAATCAGATCAGTCCACAACTACCAGGAGTGTGATATGGCCATTCCATTCAAATCTTTTCATCTGCGCCTTCTTTTGTCAGGCTGTGCATGTATCCTCCTATCACACGCAAACTCAACTCGGCATGGGCCTGCAAAAAAACTGTCTATAGGGGTACCTCAAGCTGACAATGCTGTCTCCACACCAGACCCTCCATGCATTCTATTTATGGAGTGAGTTGAGGTTTCAACCACCACTCCTTTTTCATTAATTGATCTCTCATTGGGATTAGGACAAGGATTAATGCCTAGGGGGCCGCCATGCATTGCTCTCGGATTAGATGCTATATAAGCACGTGATTGCTGGGCCGTCAAAGGCGGTTTGAATTCACACCACTTTTGAGCTTGCAATTCACCACCAACTACCATGTATCTCCCTTGCTATACCATGGTTTCAATTGCAGGACCACTCAAGAATTTTATCATTTGAGCATGTTCCATCCCCACAATGAAGCGTGGTCGTCGATATGGTCGCGATCTATGATTTGGGAAAGCCTCGCTTTTGTTGCCATGTGACACTCTTGGATGGACCCTTCTTCCTACTACAGAGATCAATGAATCACAATTACTTCACGATTTCGGGCTTCAAGCCTTTTCAAGGCATAGCTCTTACAATCCTCCGAAGTGTTGAATTCCCGAAGTGTGAGATATGGCGCCGCGTGTCCTCTTGTTTTGGAAGGCCAATATTTACTTCAGGAGTTCAGGCTTCAAGCCTTTTTCTCCTTCTTGCTCATGCAATTCTCTGAAGTGCCAAATTCCCGAAGTGAGAGATCTGGTGCTGCGTGTCCTCTTGTTTTGGACGACCGAGATTTACTTCGGGAGTTCGGGCTTCATACCTTTTTCTCCTGCTTGCTCGCGCAATTCTTCAAAGTGTCGAATTCCCAAAGTGAGAGATCTAGTGATGCGTGGCCTCTTATTTTGGACAGACGAGATTTACTTCGTGAGTTCAGGCTTCAGGTCTTCATGCGTCCTTTACTCACTCAAATTCTGCTTACTTTCTCTCGGAGTATGAGATTACCTGACATGTGTCCCCTGCTAAAATATCAATGGCCACGAGCGATTGCGGGCTCACAACTAGCAGATTCTTTAATTTCCTTTCCGATCCCCGCAATGCGAAGATGCTCATTCATAGCGGGATTGATATTCACGGTTGATCTATTGATCTAGCAAGATCAACGCTTCTAAGCAATTGCAAGCTCACAACTCGCCAAAACTTTAATTTTCATCCTGATCCCCACAATGAATCCCCACCGTCAATTTATCTTCGATGAGATCTTATGGTCGTGACTTAATCTTGCTGATCTGACGGCTAGTCTTTCTCTTTCTCAGGTCCTACGACTTAAAATTGAATCCGTTCTCCTGTCAGTATTTCAGAACCGAATTGGGCTGCTTTTGAATGCTGCATTTGGACGCTTTTGTGTAGACCATGAACTTGGACATCCTGCGACCCTTTCACAACTATATTGGATAACAAGTTAGACTCTTTATATTTGTTTACAACAAAGGGAAGCATGATTCCGTTATCCATGAATGGACCCATCCTCAAGCATTATTTTCCATATGGTACATGACTTGTTCAGGGCCCAGGCCCCAGGTAAGTAGGTAGGTCATCTTACTTTCTTTCATTTTCATCTTGATTTCTCATGGTACTGTATCTGCATTTCATTTTGCTCTACTTGTATTTTTTTTTAATTTGCATGCTTCTCTTTTATCATATTGTATGAAAAATGAAAAAATTTCTTTTCTATATTAGTTGTTATTTTTGAGATTTTGAATTTTGATATATATGAGAAAAGGGTGATTGATCCACCCTATATTTTATGGTTTTATGTTTCAGTGTAGGCATAGTTCTGACTAGGAGATGTTGAGTTTCTCATGCACTCTACAACGAGTACTTGTCCCCAAGTAGGAGCCAAATGTTATACCCAATTTCTAGGGATAACTAAGAAGATTACATTTCTAGGACCTCAGGTTGCAAACACAGAGTACCAAGAGACATATGACTGCCAACATCCACAATGCACAGATAGAAACCCACTTCACCACCACACATCCTATATTCGTGACGATGGCATAAACCACATTAGCTTTCTTCCGGAAGACGATGGGTCTTGCTCCATGAGGTACAAGTCAGGTATTGTGGTAACTAACAATTTAATATTTCATGCATTTAAGTATGTTGCATTTAAAGGTGCTGGCGAATTCTTGTGTCAGTGATAGATTCAGGATCCAATATGATTTTTCCTTCCTCTTAAATTTTTCGCAATATAGTTTGAATTGGGACCTTGTCACCTATAACCTTTTTTAAGCATGAAACATGGAAAACTCGATGTACTCGTGAAGATGCAAGAAACTCCAATTTGTATGCCATAGTACCAATATTTTGCAACACCTTATAAGGGCCATAGTGATTTGTTGATAATTTATTATCCTTCAGAGCTTGCTTAAGGGACATCTGTTTGTATGGTTGTAGTCTTAAAAATACCCAATCCCCTACTTCAAAACTTCTTTCAATACGATGTTGATCTACTTGTTTTTTCATGTGATTCTATGCCATGCTTAGGTTTTCCTTTAAGAGTTGGATAACTTGTTGTTGATGCTCGATGTGATATTCCACTGCTTGAACATTAAATATTTCTTTTAGAAAATAAGTGATGGACGGTGGGTGATATCCATAAAGCACCATAAATGGTGTCAATTTTGTTGCAGTATGAAATGAAGTATTATACCACCATTCTTCCAAGGGTAACCACTTGAACCATTGTGTTTGTTTATCAGAGACAAAGAAACGAAGGTAGCCTTCCAGACATTTGTACACTATCTCAGTTTTTCCATCATATTGAGGATGATAAGATGAGCTATGAGCCAATTGAGTACCCAAACAATAAAATATTTCTATCAAAAAATGTCCAATGAAGATGGGATCTCTGTCACTTACAATAATATTTGGGATTCCATGTAGATTTTAAATTGTCTCCATGAATGTAGTAGCAACTGTACTAGCTTTGAATTGATGAGAGAGTGCACAAAAATATGCATACTTGGTAAGTCTATCAACAATCACCATGATGATACTCTTTCCTTCAATGCATGTAGTATTGCCATAATTTCCTTCTCATAAATGGGTTTGTGTAAGTCCTTTCCCTTGAGTGGTTGACTTTCAAAAGCAAGGTGCCTTCCTTCTTGCATAAGAATAACACCAATTCCATTTCCAAAGGCATCACATTCCCCAATAGAGGTTTTTGTGAAGTCTGATGTGGTCAATACATGAGCTTTACACATTGCCTCTTTAAGTTGTTCAAAATCTTGAGTTGCCTCTGGAGTCCATAAAAATGCATCCTTCTTAGTTAATGTAGTTAAAGGTACTGCTATTCTTCCATAGTTCTGAACAAACTTGTGGTAGTAACATGTCAAACCCAAAAATACTCTAAGATTATTCAATGTTTTGGGAATAATCCAATCCATCATGGATTTAATCTTGTTAGGGTCTACCTTGACACCTTTATGAGATACATTATGACCCAAATACTCTACCTCCCTTCACCCCAAAGAACAAATTGGACGAATTTTCATATAGTTGTTGCTCCTTTAGTAGTTGTAGAACCCTTTCAACATGTTGAACGTGATATTCCTAAGACTTGCTATAGATTAGTATATCATCAAAAAATACTAACAAAAATTTTCGAACGAAGGGCTTGAAAATGGAATTCATCAACCCTTGGAATGTGGAAGGTGCATCTGTAAGGCCAAAAGTGATGCAGGAGAATTTCCAACAAGCGCGAGTGGAGGACAACTAGATATACACTAGTGCATATTTTGAAAGGATTTTGAATTTCAAAGGATGGCACATTAATGAAATATCTGAAAAGATATATTTTCTTTTAATGTTTTAGGGATTGTCATATAGATATGAGCTCCCGCTCTCATTTTTCGGTTGTGGAAAATTAATTTAATCAATGTAGAGTAGTTGTAGTCTTTAATTTCGATAAGATAGTTTGAGGCTATAGGAGGAAAAACCTCAAGAGGACTCCCTCGTAGATGGTATTGTATTGTATTCTCATTTGTAGGAGCAATAGAGCATATGAGAGCAGAGAAGAACAAAGATTGTAGAATTTTATGAGCGCATAGTTGTTGTTGTTGTAGACCATGTATATAAGAACTTGAATTAATATAAAAATGATTTGATCCAATTGTTTGGTGTATTATGGTTTCCATGTGTATCTATTGAATGGTATGTTTACAACTAGCTTATATTATCTGTTATGCATTTGTTCCAATGCTGCGTATGTATGTGATTTCATGTTGAATGTATGAAGTCTGTGAGGGGAGTATGAGTTTCAATTGTTTCTCTTCCTGATAATTCCTGCAAGGATTGCAGCGGAAGTCCACAAGGAGTGTGCCAACGAGGGTTCTGAGTTTTATCTCAGAAAAGATCAGGAGAGATATCGTTGATCTTATACCAACAGAAGTGCAAGTTTAGCACAAAGCTGTGCAAGGTGTGCACATGCCACGTCCAGTCTCAAACTTTTCCAACCTAGGCGAGGGTTGAATTTCACAAGGAGTGCGCAAAGTTGGAGTCGTCGAATAACCATAGGTTATTGTGGAAGTCATAAGGAGTGTGTGCAGGATTCCTTAGAATCCTTGAGTTTGCAGCAAGGATCAAGATCAGGAAGGATAGAGACTTAGAGAAGTTCAGATTAAAGACAAGGTTTGAAGTCACCTTGTGGAATCAAGTTCAGAAGAGTTGACGCTGATTTTTTTTGCTGGGATCCATTGAGAATCTCAATGGACGGTTGGAATTCCCACAGGGAGAAAAATCGATTTTCGTGGGCCATTGGATCTAATAGATCTACGAGGAGGATAAGGGAAAGAGTCTTTCAACACTCGCAAGCTCAGGGGATATATTAGCCGTCATGTTCAGAGCAGTGAGAGTCGTCGATTTGAACCTCTATAATATTGGTATTTCGGGAGTCAGGAGCGTGGAGGAAGTTGTGACTCGAAAGTCGTGAGTCATGAAATCCTGATTCATGAAGGAGGAACGTAGAATGCCGAATCACGGGAGACAAGGACCATCGATATGACATAGAATCATCGCGAGATTAGTATTTTGGGAGAAGGGGAGGTAACCACTTCCCAAACCCCCGATACGCGAAATCCTGATGCGCTCGAAAGCTGGGCCCCGGGTCACAGTCAGAGGTCACATCAACATAGAAACTTAAGGGATGAGCTAGGGACCGTTAGCCCTATTTCATAGTTTTGGGAATTAGAGGAGTCAGAGTGAATCACAATAGAACTCCCGAATTTGTGAAACACGAAGCACCTTTGTTTAGGCTTGTGGTCACTGCCGATTGTTGCGTGAGGGTGGAACTTGCGCCTTGTGCTTGTTCACACAAGAGGTGTTTGTAAAAGAGACCTGTGGGTTTATATGTATTGAAGGGTTCCAACATGGACCAAGGAACCGCTTTGACTCAAAGGAGTTCGAAGATTCGTAGACCAAGAGGTCAATAGACCCTACTGAGGTGGGGCTCTGCATCAAAAAGGCATGACCAAAAATTCATAATGCATTTCATGCGCTATGAATGTTGTTTTTGGGATATCTTCTTTCTTCATTCTAATATGATGGTTCCCTAAACAAAGATCCAACTTTGTGAAGTAGATTTCTCCATGTAGTTCATATAACAATTCATCAATGATGGGAATGAGAAACTTATATTTAATGGTGATCTTATTGAGCTCTCTATAATCTGGACACATAAACCATGAGCCTTGTTTCTTGAGTACCATTACCACTGGTGCAGAGTAAGAACTTTGGGTAGGTCTAATAATGCCATCCTATAACATTTCTTCAACCATATGCTCAATTTCACTCTTCTAGGTATAAGGCTATCTGTAAGGCATGATGTTAGGAGGAACACTCCTAGGAATTAAGTGAATATCATGATCAAGATCATGAGTGGGTGGAATACCTTTGGAAATATATTCAAATAATTTGGAATGCTTATCAATGATCCCTTGGAGATATAGGGGAATATATGTCTTATATGTTTGAACATCTAGTGAGAATAGTTGTACAATTACACCCTAATGCCTTTTTATCAATAATTTTGTCATGCCATCAGAGCTTGCCACCTTACTAGATTTCCTTGTGATACCCCTTAACTCAAATTCCTTTCCTTCCAATGAAAATTTCTCGAAAAGTTCTTGAAAATTAAAATCCATTTTTCCCAATGATTGTAACCATTAGAACCCTAGTACAACATCAACACCACCCATGGCTATAACAATAATTGGACTATTCATTACATATTCCCCCATACTAAGATTGATATTATGGAATTTTCTTGAGCAATTGAGAGTTCCTCCATTTTCAATCGTTACTTGAAACTCTGGCGCTTGATATATAAAGAAATTGAGAGCTTTGCCTAATTTAGAGTGAATGAAATTATGAGTACTACCATAATCAATTAGCACTATTACCTTTTTATTTTTTATTTATCCTTTGATCTTGAGGGTTCGAGGAGTGATAATTCCAGCCAATGCATGAAATGATATGGTGGGAGTCATCTCTTCAAAATAAATCTCTTATACATCTTCATCTTGAGATGGTTCTTGTTATTTTTCTTCTTCCTCTTCACAATCTATGTAGAATAATTTCTTCTCACCACACTTATGTCCCTTACTGTACTTGCTGTCACAATTAAAGCATAAACCTTTTCCTTTTCTTTCCTCCAATTGTTGAGGTGTCAACCTTGTAGGTTGAGGTGGTCTAGAAGAAGGAACCATATTCTCTTGATAGATGTTAGGGGTGGTCCTTCTAGTAGCCATAGCCATATTTTTCAACATTTCTCGCCACCCTAAACACATTCTCCAAATTATGATTTGGGTTCCCAAAGGAGAACCTTATGTTGACTGTTATCCTTTAAATTTCCTATCAAGACATCAATTAGGTGCTCATATGGAATATCTGTTACCTTTATATTCAATCTTTGGAAGTTCTCAATGTGCTTCGCAACTGAAAACTTTTTCTTGAGATTTATCAATTGGCTGAAGAAGGTATTTATCCTTGTATCCTCATAGTGTGTTATCATTTCTTCTATGAAAATTGTCCAAGTGACAAGTGATTTGTGAGAACAAATACATTAATACCACACAAAGTGATTAGGTTCTAAATATAAGGATGCAATTCATACCTTTTGTGTGTGTGGCACATCATGTAGATCAAATAACTTCTCCATCTGGAGTATCCACGTGATTGGATCCTTTCCATCAAACTTCCTTATATTGATCTTAGGAAAGTCGTTGGTCTTCAACCCAAAGCTAGAGTTTCGCCAGTCTTGATTCATCTTCCTTGTGTCCTCATCATGAATTTCATGGGATGCATTGTCACTTTCAGGATGATTCTCTATTAACAACTTTTTCAACCCTTCCATGATCTCCACTTTTAATCCATCCATATTAGTATCCATCATAGCTTCTAACTTAGCTTCAAGTGAATCCATCATCCTTTGTAGTTCATCTTTTGTTACTGCCTTATTTTTTAAATCATCTATGTCCTTGCACATTTATTCACCTTCATCAAGAGTCCAAGTAGGATTGTCCGAGGGCTTATTTGGTGTATAAGTTCCTTTTTTTGGTGGCATGTTGTCCAAGTATCACTACAAGGTAGGAATTCCTAATTGGATTAGGATAAGGTCCTCACAGACAAGGGAATGTCAGGTGATATAGCTATCTGATATACATGTGGGGTCCAACAATAGTACTTGGTCCAATATTTCAGGGTGCTAACTAAGGAGGATTGACCATTCCCTTATTCGTACGATCTGACTAACCAACTACTAGAGAGTGATATCCCTGAGTGTTGTTCTCGTTGTAATATAGAAACAAGATAACCAAATGGTTTACTTGGTTGGTTTCATGATTCTAGGGTGTCTCTCGATACACTCTAGGTATGTGGGAGATAAAATCCATAGTAGTGATATATGATGCGCAACCGTTCGAAAGGGACCTTCCGATATACTCTAGGTACGTGGAAGAACCACATTGTCCTCGGGTTGTGGCACTAACAAGTAACGACAGGTCCTACATGTAGAGATGTTGGAATACATCTATACCTAAAAATCCTTAATATTCTCCCAATTTTATGTGATACTCCTTTTATCCCACTTTATTCCACTTTTTGAATCACCCTAATTGGATCTTCTAGTCAAAAGATATGCAAATTTCCAAAAAACAAAAAACCACAACTTTTAAAACCCTGATTTGACGATTGATCTGCTAGCTTACATTTCTTTTGTAGTAGCTCTGTAATTTCAGCCCTTCTAAGTCTAAATTTTTTTCCTAAGGTATCTTGTTGTGTCTTATTTCCAACCCCATAGGTTAGACCAATATTGGATTCTCCAAGATAATTTTATGATAACTTTCCCAAGATGTGTTGATTTTTTTCCCTTTCAGGAGAACCCACTTGTCACTGTCTTCACTTTAGAACTTGAAATTTTCACCAGCAAAACTTTGATCCATACCCTAACCAATGGAACATGTCTCACTTTATTTGGAGTTCTATAGATTTAGATATAACAATTTTCCAAAGAACACCTATTTTACACTGAAATATGGACCAACCAACAACCCTAATTTCCTTCGAGAATAATTTTACGAGTACAATGAATCAAGGGATGAAATTTGTACAAATGATACTTCACTATTCCTCCTTCATACTGTAAAAATTTTAGAACCTAAAACCAAGCCGAAAAACATTGTGAGTGCAAATTCCAAGAAGACTTGTTTCAGACTAGTCAAAAACCCTAACTTGAACATAATGTATCTCCAAACATATAACGAACCAAGATATTAAATTTGGACCCAAGTTATATATATATGTCTCCTTTACACCATACAAATTCCATATTCTGAAGCCTTCTATAAAAACGTTGTAGCAAAAATTCGAAGAAGACTTGTTTTGAAGAAGCCAGTCCTAAGGATTGTTTAGCTCTGATACAAAATGTTAAGAACCAAATATCAAAATAGCATAAAACGTTAGAATAAGTACTCAACTCCTCGAAAAAGAGAGAAATTAAGATAATAAGCCACTTTGAGGGGGAAACCTTCTTATACATCATATGAATTCACAAATACCAGTTGATTCCAAATGAAAAGGCCTCCTTAGTATATATAGGATATTAGGAGGTACAATTACAAGTAATGGACCCAAGCCGATATAAATAAGATAACAATACTAATGTAGTATGTCCCAATTAAGGGGTAATGTGCCACGATTTAGGGATTAACAACTCTTATATTAAATGTGATTTTACTTGCCATGATTCTTTGACTTGAGATCCTTGGAGGGCATACTTGTGTGTCTTTGCAGGACCTTTTTGGTGGATGTTTTGTAGGATCAAGCCCAACTTGGGCCTTCATTGGGGGAGGAATCCCATTGGTTGGATTCCATAGCCCAAACCTTGGGGAAATGTAGGAGATGAACATTTCCTTTGGAGGCAAAGGAAGAGACATTGGAGGATCTCACCTAGCCCTTTCAATCCTAATGATTTTCGTTTGGAGGCTAAGACGTCACTTTGGAGGGCTTGACATCACCCTAGGGCTAGGGTTTTGGTGGTGATGATGTTGCTTTGATGGAAAATTGAAATTTTTGGAGGAGGAAGACCTTTTGCATCACAAAGATGATCCTAGTTCTTGAAGGAGTCTTAGGAGGTCCAACGACCTCCTCCCTTTGCTCAATGACTTTCTAAAGTGACCTTGACGTCACCCTAGAAGGGGTTGATGTCATGTTTTAGGGTTTCTTTTGTGCATTTTTAAAGTTAAAATTAAATTTATTTCGTAAAGGGGAAAAATAAAGGGAGAATGACTCCCTTATTTTGCAGTTTACCCTAATTTATATGCACAAACACTTTTTATGAGTTTTGAATAAATAAGGATCATTTTGATTTCATTTGAACATAGCTCTCTCATGTGAGAAAGCCTACTTCGCTGGAATTTGTGTCCCTCTTGGGAAATATCATTCCCTATATCTCTTATGATATGGTTTATCATTGTCTTATGGAGTGAAGTGGTGTGCTATCTCTTGGAGGCTCTTTCTCTTTCTATGGTGATGAAAATCCTTGGTAACTAGGGTTTTGTCTTGCAGGCTCTTGGAATTGGTAAGAAAAATATGCAATTTTGTTAGTATTATTTCTTGTTCCATGGTTGTTATTGGCTAGATCCTTATAGGAATATACAGGCATATACCCTCCAACAAGTTTTATCATTCCTTTTGTTTGAAAATTGTATTGCAAAGGTTGCTAGGAGAATTAAAAGGGATTACACCCTCCTAGAATTTATGTTGTTAGGGTTACTTGCTTAAGGGAGTAAAATGGCTTACACCCCTTGAGAAGTAGCATGCCTAATATAATACAAGAAGACTCCATAACCCATTTGGAATGGCACTAATAATTTATTTCATTGGATAAATAAATTACTTGCATTGGTAAATGTGATTTTGAGAGATATTGATCTTGTTCAAGTTGGAATCGTTTCTTGATGTATTAAGCTTGCTAAAGCCACTGGCGAATATTGATTGGTCTAGTGGTTCTTGAGTTCTAATCAATCAAAATCTGCAACCATTAGGGATGCAAAAAAACAAACTTTATTTCTTACTTTAACTTGCATTTCAATCGTGGAAAATTACTTGTAAGCCACTATCATCATTCTACTGCTTATTGGTTAACATTTTATCGGATTACTTGCCAATTTTCGTAGTTGAAACTTGTTGCTGTAGAAAATATTTTCTATAACCATCTGGTTGTTACAATTATTCTCTGAAAACACTATCTAACAACCCTCTTTCACCGTCAAAGTTTGTGCTTCATTATTGGAAAGTTATATATTGGTTATTGCTTCCTTCTCCAAAAATTATTTGACAATTTTGATAGTTATTTCAGTAGTAATTAATTGATTTCATTGCTGATATAAACATTTGTTTATTTCTGTAATTTAGGAAATCAAGATTTACTTGTTTGTCCATTGGAATATTGTGCTTGTACACTTGTCTTTCTCTTGTCTTGAGCATGTATAACTATCTTCTATAGGTACTAAAGCATTTGGAAACCATTAACCATCTCTAAGACTTGTTTCCAATCCTTCTTCCATATCACAGATTGAACTATAGGGGCATAATATTCCACTACTCCATTTTCCATCTCATTTCCCCCCAAGTCCACCCAAGATTTCCCCCTTGTGTAGGATTTATCCTTCACTAAAGAGAGGGGACAATTTATCTAAGGTGATAGTGAGTAAAATCTCCCGTAGTTCTCACCATCTTGTGGATTGGGTTGGGAATTTCCTAGAGTACACTTTGTGCGATAACACCTTCTCTTTTTGCACATGATCACCCCTCCTCCCACCTTCATAAATTACCATCAACTTATACGTCATACAAAATAGACTTACCTTTCCATGCATAGACATGAGATTTGTGAGGCCCTAGACATACAACTCTCCCTCTAGATTTAGATCCCAGTCCATGTTCACTCACACAACCTCCCTTTATGATGTTCTTGTGTATACCCCTATCCACATAACATCAGGGGCGTAGTCAGGGTCATGATCACTAGAAGGGAATATCATGAGGAAGGATTCCAAATTAAGTTCCTCAAACTTGCTATTCACTCCCATGAAATTCACACTATTAATTTTTTTAATCATGTTTTCTATTATAGTTTTCTATGGTTTGGTCCCAACATATAATCCACTCGATATTCAAATCGAGAGATAATTCATATCCAAGAATTTATGTAACCATAATGATTGGACACACTTTATCCAATATATATGCTATAGTTTTTCATTTATGGCTTCCAATTGAGTTTGATAGGGGCACCTTATGGCTAGAGGATATGTATGTTTCTACTGGAGTACTATATTGCTGACTACAAAGAGGAATCCATGCAAAAAGAGGGAAATAAAGGTCATGACATTGAATCCACATGTAGAAGGGTCCCAATGTATAGACACCAATATGAATCCATTTAGAGAAGGGTCTCAATGTATATAAATTGAGAGGAATCCACACACATAGGTATTTATCATTACCCAACAACAACCTTTACTTGAGAGAAGAAGTTGTACTATGCACAATAGCCATGAACTCAACATGAATAAGGCTCAATCATTTTGTAGAGACACTATGACCCAACAATGACTTTGAATCCAGTGAGACTAGGGGCATTTTTTCTATCCTCACCAGTGGAATTCATCCATCTCAGTCACAATCAACGAACTCTCAATATTTGAATCAATTATGATACAATATGGATATTTATAAGTGTAGTAGCCATATTATTTAACATCCATTGATTCTACTAACATAACAGTAAAGTTCAATAATTCCTCTATATTGAGCATATTAGTAAAATTCAAAAAAAATAAATCCTTTAATTGAGCACATTCGCAGCACATTCGCATATAGATTTATCCACAATTAATAAAATTTTATAGCAAAATAAAACAATACACAATTTTAAATACCTGGGTCTGATGCTAACCCTTCGTTTGTTCGCTTGCCTTGTTGACCGCTGCTGCACTGTGTAAACACTGCCCAAAACCTTGTTCCACCCTGCCAACTAGGTCAACTTCCTAGCTCCAGGATATCATATGGATATCCTGCCCCCCCGTGCCCAAAACCTCCAGCAAACCAGTGCCCCTGTACTAAACCTTCCCACTCCCGAACTCCACCCTCCTCTCTGCAAATCCCAGAGAGCCCCCAGAATTCTCCCGTCGAATGATAATCCCCTTCGTAACCCTCCTCCGCCTCCATATCCTTCCTTCACCGCCTCATGCATTTACTTCCTTACCTACTCCTCGTTAATGCCCCTTATCCTTTCCTTTATTATTTCATCCTCTCGTAATTAATAAGTTATCCCTTTTCGTGTACGTAACCTTTTAATTTAAA
>SNQJ01S0027230.1:204468-258596 GCA_010110895.2 Picea sitchensis | reverse complement strand
ATAGGTAGTTTAATTAATCAATTAATTAATCAAATTGCAACCATTAATTAATCAATAATTATTTAATTAGTTTTATTATACCTATCATGTTTAATTAACATCATATTAAGACGATTAATCCCCTAATTATTTTTTACTTAATAATCCTTCACATTTGTTCAACTAGGGTTGTTACATTCCACCACTACTGGACACATCGGAAGTGTTCAAACAACTAGTGCCTACAAATATCAACCATGACTGCATGGAATAGGAAACCATTGATCTGATCATGGACACACAGGTTAAGGGAGCCCACCAACAAAATATCCAACTCTATTGGTTTGTCAAAGCGGGGAAGCTACTGCACCAAGGAAAGTGACTCACCATGTGTCACATTCAACGGAAGTTTCCCCATTTGATGGGGGCACTCAATGCAATGGAGACTACCACTTCTTAAGGAGGGAGGAATCATTCAGGTGGACATCAGTGGCCACCCACCTATTCTATTGGCTCAACATACAACTTCCATTTTGGCAGTTTTTCTATAGTTATTTGGGTCCAAAACTTCTGGGGTCGTTTTGAGGCCCTAAACAATGTTTTGTTTTAAAATGAGGCACCCAATAGAATCCTATTGGAATTATTGGTCCATTCAGAATGTGTACTCCTCAGATAGAGATTTGTTACGAGGTATCAAGCACCCCAAACGGAGATCGTATGCAAAAGTTATGCCCTATGGAAGTTGATGTATCAACTACACCCATCGGGGCCCAAAAAATGTTTTGTGTTTCATCCTCTGGGATTAAGGTTTTATTTGTTTAGGGTTTTCTCATTTATGTTTTACGTTAAAAATTCCTCGGGAGCCTCATTATAATCATCTTCTTGCAAATGTGTGTATTCATCAAATCTCTTCTCAGAGATAAGCTACCACTATTCTAGTGACTTTATTTCACTCTGTATTTTCTTTTACAGACTCTGCATATTTCAATCTTTAATATAAATTGAGTATCGTTGTGTCTCTATGTTTCTATCTTATTTCCTTGTTTCATTGTGTTCCCTCATAAATTCATACCACATTTGAAGAAAACATAGCAAAGTGACCTCACCTTCTAGCTTGGTTTTCTGTTGTATTGGGTTTTCGAGGTTATATCTTGTGTTTATTTGTGGATGGTGCATGAGTATTTATTTCTATTATCTATTTTCCATATTTAGTTATTTCATACATTTTAATAAGAAAACTAATAATTAAAGAATCTAAGATATGATGGAAATTGACCTTCACAGTAAATATTTTAGTATTTTATTAGATTCGTTGTGGCGAACTATCTAATGGAATATCCACATAAGTTTACAAATAATATTGGTATCATAGCAGGTTTTCTAGGGGTACTTGGGGAAATTTGCAGGGATCTAAGAATCATCTTAAGAATAAATTTGTAGAACCTTATCCATGGTCGACGAATCTATTCATAACAACCCTTAAGATGAAATAGAGGATATATTTTCAATGTTGGAAGAGAAAGTCAGTGACATGTCTTGGAATATATCCCTCCTCACGATGGCTCTAGAAAGCAAGCTCAGACAGTTCATAGAATTTGGAGGCTCGAAATCAAAGATCGAATCAGATAGGAAACCACGAGATAACAAATACCTAGAAAAGGAGTCATGGAAAGAACCCAAGAAAGAGCAGTCAAGTTCCATTACCATAAACTTTTGATAGTATTTATTCAAAAAGGAAGCAAAAGTGGACATAAAGACATAGCGAGGTGAGATTGATGCATTAAAATTGAATCATTGGTTGCGTTCATGATATAGATGAAGAAGAAAAGATATCATTTTCCATACTGAAGTTAGAGGTCCATGCTTTAACCTGGTTGGAAATTCATATATAAACACTTAGGATAGAAGGTGATTCACCAGTAACTAGGTGACAGGACTTCAAAACCCTCATCAAGTCCCAATTTTACCCTATCGGGTATGTAGAGGACCAATGGATCCAATGGAAATACTTTAGGAAGAATCAAGGGAAGAGTGTACAATTGTACGCCACCGAATTCAAAAATATGGCCATCATGTTGGATATCTCTCTCAAGAGCCCAAACTTACTCATCAAGTATCTGGGGTATTTTCATAGCCATATATGAAAGCAAGTAATTCTTTTAAATCTAAGTAAAGTGGATGAAGCATGTGCATAGAAACAATATAAGGAAAACATAGGCCACAAGAAAGGGCAACCAAGTAGTTCCAAGCATAAATAACACCAAAAATCATTCAAGTGGAAGAATAAGTGGAATGGGGGAAAGGATAAGAAGACGACAACCACAACACATTGATGCAAGGATGCTAGAAACCATTGTAACCATTGAAATATTAATGGGCACACTGAGGAAATGTGTTGGAAACTACATCTAGAGTTGAACTCAAAGAAACACAAGAAGGATGCAAAGAAAAATCATACTCTATCCATGGATACAATAAATCGGGTTGAAAGAAACTTTTATCTGGATGAGAATATTGTTTTCACATCAGTGCAAAATGAGGTGAATCTGAGTAGCCTTCACACCAAGAAGATAAGGAGATGATCGAACTCTTCCACATCAAGATCCATGCCAAGAATACCAAGATAGATGCCATGTTTGACTCTGGTTCATAGGATAACCTCATCGCAATGAATTTGGTTAGCAAGCTAGGATTGGAGGTTCACGACCATCCTTGTAATACCTGTGTTTCTCCTATCTTGTACATATAATTATATTTGGATAAAATACTATGGAGAGACCCATAATGAGAATTTTGGAAATTCAATGAACCTTGTATATAATTATATAATTTTGGAAATTTTGGAAATATATATATATATATATATATATATATATATATATAATTGTTGAAAGGAGGTGGCTAGTATGGATCATGATGCATGAGAGGGGATGGTAAATGGAACCACTGATGGTTGAGATGACCCTACCAAACCAGTATGTTGCTGGATATAAATTGCTCAGGCCCATAACATTCTTCTAGCCCAGAAAATTTAATTACCAGTCAATCTGGTGGTTGGGAAGTCTTCCTCAATAGTAAATGAGGACATGGGACAAGTACCCGTCTGGAAACTTCATGATCTGACCCACAAAATATTTCTTCGAAAGGAAAGAAAAGTCAGGAAAATTGTAGGCAAAGGGCAGAGTATACACACAAATGGGTTGAAATACCATTCAAGAGGAATTAGAGCATGTGAGGCTCTCTGGTTATGAGGAAAACTGAGAAATATATGTTGTTTTGGGTACAGGAGCATTTGGAGAATGTTTTATAATCAATATGATAAACAAATATGCAGTGATTGAGTGAGAAATCACAGCAGGTTCCCTTGCTTGGTGGATAGAAAATTGGACTGCCAGGGCCCTATGGGAAAATGAGAGTAACCTTTGTCCCTTGTTATAGCTGAGAAAAAAGGAAAACTTCATCTATCTCATGGAATCATGGTCTATATAGGGGGTGGCTATTTTAGGAATACTCAAAGAGAAAACTATGTCTATGGTTGGGTGGAAAAGAGCACCCCTTTCATCAGTCACCAACTAATTTCTAATTTCAGATAAGTGTGACTCTGATTTTTTATGTTGTCTTGGTTGATTTGTTGTAATATGCATTTTTGTCTTGAGCTAGATGATGGAAAATTATTTTACCTTGTTTGAATGGTAGAATTTGTGGCTATGTTGGCCTAGCGGCCTGGGAAATTGTAAGCAAATCTTGAATATCATATTTTGTAGATGATTTTTTGCCTACCTCTGTTTAGAAAAAGATAATTATTAGTAATGAGTTTTAACTGAATTTGGGAGCATAATACTTTGACCCCTGTGTTGGTTGCAAAGTCCTCAAGGGACTATCTAGGAACCAAACCTAGAAATATAGAGTCGAGAGAGACTCTATGGGATAACTATGAACCTTTCAACCTCTTAGAATTATTCTGGATCTGTTACAGCACTTTAATTCTAAAGTGAAAGGCACTTCCTTCAAACCATTTTTTTTCTAAGTGACCTTAGGCTCGAGTCCATGGACTTAAACCAATATCGGATAATATCTGAGAGTGTATCCTTCAAGGGTTTGTCAAAGCCACGTATGACTAGGACCTTGGAACCCTGTGCTACACTAAACTGGAGCTAAGGCTTCTAGGCTTCGGGACTTCGAGATGTTGGAACCTCACAACATTCATATCCTGCCAAAGTCAACCTATCGAAATGATAACTGGACAGTTGACCGAAAACTGGTGGTTTCCTATCCGTTTTTGTGGGATTCTCTTTATAATTAAACCCTGACCAAATTTTTAATTGTGAAGTAATGTGAGTCATAGATCTAAGGATATTTGGGATCTTTCCTGACTGTTGGATATACGTTATGGTCAATTTCGATGTTGACCCACTTCGGGAGTGAAAAAGGCGTTAAACGACTAGAACTCTTGAATGTTGAAGTTGTGAAGTAATGTGAGCCATAGATCTACGGATCCTTCAGGATCTATCTCAATCATTAGATCGATCCTAGTGGAAGGATAGGGTAATCGCGATAATTTTGACCGACAGCAAGCAGTCATATTCCCTTTAAACCTTTCTGGTATGTGACCCTTCGTGACTTAAATGGGACAATATTTGTAAGGGATGCAAGGTCGTGAAATCCTAAAGAGAAGAAATCCCACTAACCGTTAGACCTGAGGGGAGAATTGAGGAAATCATGGACCATTTATTGATTTTTCGTTGGGAACCTTTCTCGATCTTCTGATCAATTAGTGGTCGACAACATAGACACTTCACTAAAGTCTTACTTTAGGAGTGCAGCAGAAACTCTAGTACTTCGGGACTCTGGGAGATGCGAGGATATGGGATGGTGCATTAAATGTAGAATCCTCAAAGCGTCGAAGTGTCAAAATCCTTGTGTGTTGTGTCCAAACTGGGTTAGACCCGAGGGCATGTATGCCATGATGATGTGGTGTCATGGTATTGGTTAAGAATTAAGTGTGTGACCCCTCCCCTTGTCAAGTTTAAGCTATGTGTTAAGAATGGATGAATCTTAGCCATCAAATCCAAGGGTGGATAAAATATCCACCATAGATTCCAGTGGAAATATTCGCCAGGGCTTAACCCCGGAACTCCGAGGGGAAGTTTGTAGACTTTTACTTCGGAACTTTGGGGAATTTTGTAGACCTGTACACTTTGGAACTCTAGGGAAGTTTGTAGACCTATATAAGAATATCAAAGGGGCCAAATTCTTATTACCGACGAAGGCCCGGGAGATATCCCATGCAACCGCCCCTCTAGTGGCCATGTCGGCTGATACAAGATGATGATGAGGTCGTAATGGAGTTCCACGTGGGATGATATGAATGAGGTGGAACCACATGGGTGCCACATGGTGTTTGACCAAAGATACCCATAGAAGTTTAGGGAGCCATAACTTCCAACTCAAAATTCATCTTTTGATGAGTTTATAGTCATTAGAAATATCTCAGTGAGAAATGGTTCCCATATTCAAGGAACTCAAAGAAGTTGTAGGAAGGAGAAAAAACAATTATATGCCATCATTTAAAAGGGTACTTAGAGTGTAGGGTTTGTGTCAGAGTGGTATCAAAGCAAGAAACAACACTTGACCTTATTGGGCTCATGAGAGAGATGAATAAATTTTATTAGGGGACTTTTAAGGGGTATGGCACCCTACCCTACCCATTCATAAGATATTATTTAGAATCTATTACTGAATAAAGGAATGAAAATTTTTGTTGTTGTATATGTTTTAAAAAATCTAAACTGTGTGTTGCTAATGTTTCAAATAATGAAGTTGATTTCCTTACTTACAAATTGCATGTGTTGTTCATAAATTAGTAGATAATTAACTAGCAGAAAATGTTTTATCAACACTAAAATAGTTAGTGGAAAACAAGAGCTTCTAGCGTAAATAATGGATTTTTACACCATGGGTTGGGGAGAGCTACAATAGAAGAAGAATCATTATCAGGAGGGTGGTGGATACCTGGGATTTGGATGAAGCCAAGAGAAGCCTCATGGAATAATTACAAAGTTGTAAGGAGGACAATGAAAGGATGGTAGAGCGAGAAAAACAAATTTAAATTAATGCATTCCTACTACAAATCCTATTAGATATACAAATAAAGTTGTAACATGGGCTAGCAGCTAGTAATGTGGATAGAGATCATTTTAAGAAAACCCAAATTCCACCAGAGATACAAAAGCATGTGGTCCACAGAAAGTATCCACACACAAGGAGGAGAACCTCAAAGAGGCCCAACATGGAGCCAAGAAACATGCTAATGCCAAGGATCCAAATGAAGAATCCTCTAGTGAGGGGAATGACAAATCCAGAATTTTTTAGCAATAAGACTAGTTTACATTCTTAAGGGACAGAGAAAGAGGAGGAGAGAAATTCCAAGATCCATACGACCCTAAAAGTTAAAATCCATACCCACTTTCAATGGATAGAATTGAAGGGGAAGAATCATGAGTTTGGCTACTTGTCTTGAAGAAGTAATTCAAAGTACATGACTACTCTGAAAAAATTAAAGGCTCGAATAGCCATTTTCAACTTGAATGGAGAGGCCTCCATTTGGTGTGAGGACCATACAAATTTGAAAGGAATTCATGGGGAAAGGATTTTTCATGGAAACGATTTAAGAAATACTTTAAGAGGAAGTACTTGTATGAAATATACTATGATTAAAAGACCAAGGAGTTTCCTTAACTCAAGCTGGGACAACTCAAGATAGATGAATATATCAACAAATTTATTGAGTTGATGAGGTATGTTCCCTACATAAAGGGTTGAAGAAAGGTAAATATTCAATGATTTATTAGTGGAACGCCTCAATACTTTTAAAGAGGCCGAAGTGAGTTTGATCAGCCAAAGACTTAGAAGACACTCTCCAAAAGGCGAGGTATTTATATGAGAAATTCAAGAATAAGGAAGAACCTCATAAGGATTGGAAGAAGAAAAAGTAAATTGGGATTCAAGAGCGATTGGGTTATAAATCCTTGTTGGCATAGGGGTATACCTGGGGTTCAATGATTCAACAACGCGCCAACAAAACCCTAACTAAGAGCCCTTTTCGACGCTTACTGCTTGAAGCGGGAGATGAAGTCACAGGAGTAGAGGCGGGGGTTAGGGACTCAAAGTGTCTACAACAACCCTAGGTGGGACATGAATCTATGATCTATTGCTTTTATGAGGAGCACTTGGCTAGGTTAACATTCATTAGTCTTTAACCCTTTATTCGCATCACAAGTAAAACCCTAATTTACCTTAACATGGTAGTATTCAACAAGATCTAAGCATATCTGAAAATTTATCACATAGTATCAACGGATCTAGCATTCATCCAAGTTATTAAGCACTGATATATATATTAGATGCATCTAGCATACATAAATATTCAGCACTAAGCATAAATCACATCAATGGCTGGCCATTCAACCACCCGAGGGATATATGTGGTTCACCCCAGCGTTGGGCTATGTCCTAACTCTTCTTCTATTTATTATCTTCTTTAAATGCACAGAACCACAAAACCAACTACGCATGGGACGGGATATCTATCGCACCTCCAAATCCTCCTTCCCCTAGCTTGTACTGATCTGAACTTCTTACAATTACTTTCACTTATCTCTACAAGTTATCACACATAGTATGCACAAAATCATTTTCTTATTTGCATTAGCTCATTGTCTTACAATTGACTTAGCACCCCCTACTTACATCCCGCAAGATATTTATTTATACTTTACAAAGGGGCCTAAACATGGATAAACCATGGGCTGACATCCATACTCGTTACATAAACCCTAAATAGAAAGAAATCCTGAAAGTGAGATCACGCAATCTCAAGCAGCTGGCACTTCATCTTCAAGGGTAACTGTCGAGTCCCAAAATGGTCAAACATGAAGAAGTAACTCCCAAAACTTGTTCAAGCGCCAACATGCCCCCAAAACTCACATGTGACTTGTCCTGATTCACTCTGATCTAGGTAACTCTGACTTGAAGACCTCGATCTTGGCTCGAGCTGCCTCAACTTGTTTCTTTGTTAGAGCCTCCTTCTCGGCAAATTCCTGAATAAATTTCTCTGTCATAGGTCCAGCTGTCGTTTGTTCCAGCGTGAGGTATTTAGCATTTCTAGTTGTGCACTTTTTCCCTCAATCTCCTTAAAAAGTGTGCAGAAAGCTTCATCATTGGTTGGAACCTCTAGGTCACTTCCATGAATTTACTACGGATAGCATGGACCTATTGTTGAGCGATGCGCTGTTCCTGGGACCTTTTCATCCTCTCATTTCAGCGGCCGGACAACTGTGCCCGTATTGTATCGGCTTATTTCTTTTCCTCTTGGAGTTTTGATTAGAATTTCCTTAGTCCTAGGTTCTCTGTAAGGTGCTCATAGTTCTACCTTCCATACTACTTAATTTCTTGCATTCTAAGGTAATGGCCATTGATTCGCTCCAACTACCTCTAAGAATTTTCTTCCCTCGATCTTGCACTTCCCTACGAGTGTTTGGCATGGCTTGCAGTTCCAGTTCATCCACTCTTGCTTGAAGTTGTTGAAAGCTTAGTGAGATTCTCCTTGACTCTCCAGCTGTGTCTTCTTCTATCCTGTGAGGCCCGGCACAAACAAAAGTGCTACGGTGATTGCTTCTTTAACTCAATGTAATATTACGTTCTAGAAGCCAGCTGTGTTTCTAGATGTTACGGGCCTTCCATTTCTAATGGTTTAAGAACGTCTACAATAGTCATATTAGCCGATAGGTAAGCAAAGGAGGTGCTAATCGTGTTGTTCTCGATTAGGTTCCGATTTCTACAAAATGCATATACGCAAAGTATTCTCTGGAACCTCCTACAATTTTTCTAGCTTTGCTTTTATCTTACTGAGCTTTCTCACTTTCTTTCCTGTGATGCGATGTCTGCGGTTTAACACAATTATTGTTCTTATATTTTCTTAGCACAATAACTTTGCATTATTGAGGATCTTCACAAGGTTCGGGGATAATACTTCTTCTCTTACTATTTATGGAGAAGGTGCTCTACTCTCCTGCATGGATGGGTTCTTTCGATGCTTCTTGTGTTCTTTCAGCTTCGGCAGCTAAGTCTCTGGCCCTCATTTGCTTTGACTTGTCCTCTTGTTCTTCTGGCCAAGAGCGTTATTCTCTTATCCATGAAATCCCTTCATTCTTTATTTTTTGTTACATGCCTTCCTCTTCTTCTCTCCTTTGTATCTTATCTCTCTTGATCCAAGTATTTCCTAAAAAAGTGCAAAGGGGCGTTATTCTCGACAAACTTAATGACCTTGAATTGTTATTTTTTCGATGTTCCATGAGAAATCATGGGTACATGGGAAAGTCTTCCATATAGGGGTTATCAATTTCCTTTAAACAATCCTATTCCTCTAATGAAGGAATCATAGAAGTCTTTCCTAAAATTTCCCAAGTACTTCCCGTCATAATGTTCACCTATGTTTCTACATCCAAAATCACGGTCTATGTCAAAGTCTCTTATTCTTGTTTCTATGTAGTCGCAGTCTATGTCAAAGTCTCTTATTCTTGTTTCTATGTAGTCTTTCTCTTTTAAAATATCCGATAAATTGATGTCTTTGTGATCATTTAGTGTTTCTTTCATCTGTAATAATATATCCTTTGATTCTTTCTGGTTATTTAGAATATTCTTAGTCTCTTGACCTTCCTCGTGGTTTTCTTGTCTTATGTTCATCTTCTCAACTTTAGCAATCATTCTAGGGAAATCTAAAACTTCACATCCAGTGGCTTTACAGCAAAGGAAAATAGGACTTCTACCAGGGCATTCCTTAGCAAGATGTCCCAGTCTTCTGCAATTATAACAAAGAGTTAATCCTCTCTTTCTCTTAAATGATCCCCAACCTTTCCTGTACTGTGCACTAGGATCACAGTGATGGACCTGCAAAAAATTCTTTCTAGGATATTGCATCCACTCGTTAGTCCAAAATTATTTCTATGCATAGGGATAACATGTCTTTCACTAGTTTTATCAGATCTATTCATATCATATCTTCTTTCTTCTAGCTATGCCCTAGTTTTCAGACTAGGATGAAATCTATCAAATATACCTAGATCCGTTTTTCGAAGAAAAAAAATTCCACTTATCTTACCTTTATCAGAGCACAAATCTTTAAGATATTACCTCTTTTCTTCAGATCAGACTTCTCTTCTTAGCAAAGAGATTCACAAGTTAAGTAGAGTACTACACACTAGGGCAACATATCTACGCATAGAGCTTTCTCTTTTTCTTAGTTCCCAGCAATCACAATTTCAGATCCTGGCAATGGAACCATTTTTTGGCACAAGGGTAGACCCAGGGTTCAATGCTTCAATAGCGCACCAACAAAACCCTAACTATTGGCCCTTTCAGCAACACCTGTGAAGAAGATGAAATCTCACCCGAGGTAGAGGCAGGGGGGGTTGCAGGACTCAAGTGTCTACAACCTAGATGGGACATAGATTTGTGATCACAATGCTTTAACGTATCACTTAGCAGTTAACATTCATTAGTCTTTAACCCTTTATTCACATCGCAGGTAAAACCCTAATTACAGAACAACACAGTATTTAACTAGATCTAAGCATATCTGACCATTTAGCACATAGCATCAACAGGTCTAGAATTCATTCAAGTTGTTAATCACTAAGCTATTATATCATATGCATCTAACATACATAAAGATTCATCACTAAGCATAAATCACATCAATGACACAATGCAATCACAACACAGGATATACATGGTTCACCCCCAGCGTGGGGATATGTCCACCAACTCTTATTCTCTTTATTATCTTCTTTCAATGCACAGAGCCATAAACCCAACTCTGCATAGGATAGGAGATCTGTGTGCACCTCACCAAATCCTCCTTCCTGGAGCTTGGCACAACACAGAGCCTTCTTACAATCACTTTCACTTAGCTCTGTAGGTCCTCACACACAGTATGCACAAAGAATTTATAACTATTTTCACTTATCTCACTGGCTTACAACTGACTTAGAACCCCCTACTTACATCACTAAGCTACTTATTTATAATTTACAAAAGGGGCATAAACATGGGTAAACCATGGGCCGACATCCCATACTCGTTACATAAACCCTAAACCCAAAAATCCCACAAAAGGGGGCAAGATCCCACGATCTCTGCTTCGCCTGGAGCTTTGTCTTCAACCAACCTGTCGAAGTCCCAAAAATGGTCAAACATGACCAAGGTTCTCCAAAACTTGGTCGAGGGCCAAAAATCCTCAATATTTAATAATCATGGGAACATCTCTAAGATGAGCCTTCCTACTAAGAGTGTGTATCAACAAAATTTTCCATCTCAATGTGGAAATAAACCCTTTGGATTAGCTCCAGGAAAGACTAATAATACAAAGAGAGAACCTATGAAATGTTTTGGTTGTGGGGAAGAACATTTTCTAAGAGTCTTCCCACATAGGAAACAAGATAATAGGAGGGTCTACAGCATCCAAGAGGCTACCACAGTCAATGATGTGGCTAGGAGCATGCCACAAATTTATGCAACCCTGGATAATAGGCAAGATGACCACCAAGATTCGGTGGTAGAGATGGAAGGTATGATTTCCAACCATCGAGTTTCCATTTTATTTGACCCTGGTTCTAATATAAGTTATATTTCCCCTCAAAATGTTGCAAAATGTAAATTGAATAAAGTAAAACATACTAAATCATGGTTGGTACAGCTAGCCATTGAAACAAAAATAAAGTTGACAGAAGTCATACATGTTGGTTGTGGATCCTAATTATCTTCCTAGTTTAGAGATATTTTTTTTTATCTGTGATTATACCCCATGAATAATTTACACCCTGGAAGACTATACACCCCTCCATGTGGGGGATTTGCAGGGGGGGATTTGCCCCCCTGTAGGTTCTGAGGGGTCGATCCCCTCGGCTGGGGTTCCAAGGAAAAAGCGATCCCCCGGTAGGGGTTTGGGGGATAGTGTTCTCCGATGGGGGTTCAGGGGTGAAGCCCCCGAAGGAAACATTACCTTGTAAATGTATATTGTAATTTCATAGTAAATCTAGACCATTCATTATAAGGTCGCAGATCTGACGGTAGAAGTTATGTTAGGGTTTTTTCCCCTAGAAGGCACCCCTCTTTTATGAGGGAAATTGTATTGTGGATATGCATCAATATGAATATTGTATTCTGAGTGAGGATACTATGAGAGAAATAAGAGAAATTTACAGTGGGTGTGTTGTAGGTTGTATCCCTTCATTTGTTGGATAATAAAAGGAAGGACCTGGCACTTTCTCTAGTGGGCATAGCCCACACTAGGTGAATCATGTATATACGTGTCTATATTGTATTGTGTACCTTATATGTTTTATTTCCACATTTTTTTTATTTTATTTCTCCACGATCATGTTTTTCTAACAACTGGTATAAGAGTGAAAGGTAACTCTCAGGAAAAAAGGGTTCCTAGTTCAAGTGGGAGAAATGGCGGAAGATGGAAAGTTTAGGGTCGATAAATTTAACGGCCAAAACTACCAATTTTGGAAGATGCATATGGAATATCATTTATATTATAAGTATCTATTCCGACCATTGGGTGGAATAACAAAGAAGTCGACAACCATGAAGGATGAAGAATGGGAGGTTCTTGACATAAAGGCACTAGGAACGATACGGTTGAGCCTGGCAACGTCGGTGGATTTCAATATTTTGAAATAAAAGACAACAAAGGAGTTGATGGATGCATTGGCTAAACTGTATGAAAAACCCTCGGTGTCCAATAAGGTATTTCTAAGGAAGATATTATTTAATATGAAAATGTCAGAAGGTGGGTCTGTTGCAAATCATTTAAATGAATTCAATACGGTTATTAATCAAATAAGTTTTGTAAAAGTGGACTTGATGATGAGGTCAAGGCTCTTCTAATATTGTGCTCATTTCTATAAATATGGAATGGTTGTAAGTAACTTTATCTCTAGTTCAAAAACTTTAAAATTTGATGATGTTGTTGGTGTTATCCTTAGCGAGGAAATGTGACGGAAAAGAACAGATGAGACATCATGTAATGAGTTAAACATGGAGAATAGGGGAAGACAAAAGGATAGAGGAAAGGGCTCAGGGAACCTCGGGAATTATAGGAAGGGAAGATCCAAATCCAGACTCGGAGAAATAGAGTGTTGGAATTGTGGGAAGAAAGGACATCTACACAAAGACTACAGACCTCCAAAGAAACAAAGAGATGGACAGTAGGAGAAAAATCAGGAAGCAAATGTAATAGGTGATATGTTACAAGATTCTTTGATTATTTCTATAGATAATATTTTTTTGTATTGGGTAGTAGATTCAGGGACTTCATTTCATGGCACACCGCATAGGAAACATTTTCTAGATTATGTTCAAGGTGATTTTGGACAGGTTCATTTGGGTGATGATGCACCATGTAAAATTGTTGGAATGGGAAAGGTAAAAATAAAGAAAAGGAATGGAAACCAATGGTTATTGAAAGAGGTAAGACATGTTTTAGATCTAAGTAAAAATATAATTTCAGAAAGGAAGTTGGCAAGTGAAGGTTGTATATCTATATTTACAGATAAGGCATGGAAGGTCACCAAAGGATCACTGGTGATAGAAAAAGGAGAGAAGGTAGGTACATTGTATTTATGTACCAGTAATATTGAATCTTCTATCTCTTTAGATTCTACAGGAGTGGATACAGCATTGTGGCATCATAGGATTGGACACATGAGTGAGAAGGGGATGCACATACTTTACAAAAGAAATTTGTTGCCAGATCTTAAGCAAATTGATTTGGATTTCTGTGATCATTGTGTTTATGGAAAACAGAAGAGAGACAGATTTCTCAGAGTCAGAAAAGAAAAGAAGACTAAAAGGTTAGAGCTTGTGCATACATATGTATGGGGGACAACTCAGGTATCATCTCTTGGTGGCTCGTGTTATTATGTTAATTGTATTGATGATGCAACTAGAAAAACTTGGGTTTATTGCATTCGAAAAAAATCTAATGTTTTTGATACTTTTAAGAAATAGAAAGATTTGGTTGAGAATGAGACAAGAAAAAGGTTGAAGTGTCTTAGATCAAACAATGGAGTTGAATATCGTAGCAAGGAGTTTGATTATTATTGTTCATACCATGGGATTCATAGAGAGAATACAGTTCCAGGAACACCACAAGAAAATGGCGTGTCATAAAGGATGAATAGGATGATCATGGAGCGTGCAAGGAGTATGAGATTGCATGTTGGTTTTCCCTTACAGTTCTGAGTATATGATGTATATATTGGTGTTTACTTAATAAACAGAGGGCCTTCAAGCTCTTTGGATGGTGTAATTCCAAAGGAGGCATGGACGAGTAAAAATCTAGACTATTCCTTTTTGAAGAGTTTCGTTTGTGAAGCATTTGTCCATATTGATAAAGAAAATAGAACAAAGCTTGAGGAAAAATCCAAGAAGTGTACCTTTATTTGATACGGTGTTAATGATTTTGGTTATCCCTTATGGGATTATGAAAATCACAAAATCATTAAGAGTAGAGGTGACATATTCAATGAGAAGCTCATGTACAAAGATTAGTTGCAGAGAAAGAAACAGGAAAAAGAAAAACCACAATACACATTGCTTGATAAGATCACTGAAAATGAAATTCCAAAGGTACCATAAAATCAAAATGTACAACAAAAAGAGCAATAGGTACCTAAAACTCCTACAAGTGTTGTTAGAAGATCTACCAGGTTAAGTAGACCCCTTGAACGATACTCTCCTTCATTGTATTATTTATTGTTGATTGATTATGGTGAACCAAAATGTTATGAAGAGGCAATGTCAGTAGACACTAAAAGGAAGTGGGAGAAAGGCATGAAAAAGGAAATGGATTCCATGGAAAATAACCAGACTTGGGATTTGGTTCATTTTCCTACAGGAAAAAGATCATTTGATAATAAATGGGTTTACAATTTGAAGGAATAAGATGGAGGAAAAAAGTGGTACAAGGCTAGACTTGTTGTAAAGGGGTTTGCACAAAAGAAAGGTATAGATTTTGATGAAATATTTTCTCATGTTGTTAAGATGACTTCAATTAGGAATATTTTAATTCTTGTGGTAGTAGAATATTTTCATCTTGAACAGTTAGATGTAAAAACAACTTTTATTCATGGGGATTTGGAGGAAGAGATTTATATGCAGAAACCATAGGGGTATGAGGTCAAAGGGAAGGAAAATTTGGTATGCAGGTTGAAGAAGATATTGTATGGACTAAAACAAGATCCAAGGCAGTGTTATTTGAAGTTTGATAGGTTTATGACAGAACAAGGTTATGGTAGATGTCATTCTGATCACTGTTTTTATTTTTAAAAACTAGAAAATGGAAGCTATATTATATTTATATTGTATGTATATCACATGTTTGTTGCAGGGTCTAACATGCGGGATATAAATGTGCTCAAGAAGAAATTAGCTAATTCATTTGCAGTGAAGGATTTGGGTGCTACAAAAAAAATCCTTGGTATGAGAATAACAAGAGGCAGAAAAAATTGCAAATTGACATTGTCTCAGGGTGAGTACATAGAGAAGGTGTTGGAGAGGTTTAGAATGCATAATGCAAAACCAGTTAGTACACCTTTGGCCATCCATTTCAAATTAACCAAGGAAATGTATTCCAAGACATAGGAGGAGATAGAATACATGTCCAGGTTCCCTTATTCATCAGTGGTTGGTAGTTTGATGTATGTGATGGCTTGCAAAAGACCAAATATTGCACATGCAGTGGGCGTTGTGAGTAGGTATATGAAAAATATAAGAAAATAAAATTGGGAGGCAGTAAAGTGGATTCTCCGGTATTTGAAAGGTGTTGTTACTCATGCATTATATTTTGGAGGTTCAGACATTGTTCTACAAGGATATGTTGATTCAGATATGGAAGGTGATAAAGATAGCAGGAGGAGCACCACATGATATGTTTTTACTGTAGGTGGAATAGCAGTAAGTTGGATTTCAAAACTGTAAAAGGTTGTTGCACTTTTAGCAACAGAGGCATAGTATGTTTTTGCTATAGAGGCTAGTACAGAGATTATTTGGTTACAGAGGTTTATGGAGGAATTGGGAAAGAAGCAAGAAAATAACAGGTTGTAGTGTGACAGCGAGATTTTCATTCATATTGCAAATAAATTATCCTTACATTCCAAGACTAAGCATATATATTTCATGTACCATTTCATATGATTTGTCTTGGAAGATGGAGATTTGAAGTTGGAAAAGATGCACACTAGCCAAAATCTTGCAGACATGTTAACAAAGGGAGTAAACAGGGAGAAACTGAGTTCCTGCTCAGTTTCAGTTGGTATTCAAGCATGAACATGAAGATGAGAAATTTTCTAGGTCCAAGAATGATCATAGTCTAGCAGATACAATAGTGATGGAGTTGTTGAGATCAGTCTCCAAGTGGGAGATTGTTGGTTTTGGAGCCTAATTATCTTCTCAATTCAGAGGTCTTTGTTTTTAGCCATTTTTATACCCCATGAAGACTTTACACCCCGGAATAATGTACACCCCTCCACACAGGGGAGTTGTAGGGGGTTTTTATCCCCCCGGTTGGGGGGTTTGGGGGCAAGTGGGCCCCTCAAGGAAAATTTTCCTTGTAAATGTATATTGTAATTTCATAGTAAAACTAGATTGTTCATTATAAGGTCGCAGATTTGACGATAGAATTTATGTTGGGGTTTTTTTCCCTAGAAGGCAACCCTCTTTTATGAGGGAAATTGTATTGTGGCTATGCATCATTGTGAATATTGTATTCTTAGTGAGGAGACTGTGAGAGAAAGAAGAAAAAGTTACAATGGGGGTGTTGTATGTTGTATCCCTTCATTTTCTAGATAATAAAAGGAAGGACCTAGAAATTTCTCTAATGGGCGTAGCCCACACTGGGTGAACCACATATATCTGTGTCTCTATTGTATTGTGTATCTTATGTGTTTTATTTCCACATTTGTTTTATTTTTACTGCTTCGCGATCCTATTTTTCTAACAATATCAACATGTCAATGTCCACCCAAGCCACCCTAAACATGCTCCCTTTAGGATCTTATGACCTGTTGATTGGCATGGATTGGTTGGTTGCCCATAAATCCAAGTTTGACTATTATAATAAAACTTTGGTGTGTGAATATGAGGAAGGGAGGAAAAGAACCCTAAAAGGAATTCAAAATATTGTCTCAGTGAGACAAATATCATCCCTTCAAGTGAATAAGTATTGTAGAAAAGGATTTCCTTTGTATACAATACGAGTGTTGAACTATGTTAAGGAAAATAAACCAAGCCTAGAGGACCATCCTATATTAAGATATTTTAAATATGTGTTTCCGGAAGAGATACCAGGTCTACCTCCAAGAAGAGATATCGATTTTTCAATAGAGCTTGTACCCGAAGTGGTGCCAATGTCTAGAGCACCCTATAGAATGAGTACACCAAAGCTAGTTGAGTTGAAACTACAACTAAAGGAGATGTTGGACAAAGGTTACATTTGGCCTAGTGTGTCTCCTTGGGGAGCACCATATTTTTTTGTGAAGAAGAATGACGGAACACTCAACTTGTGCATAGACTATAGGAAACTCAACAAGGTGACCATTAAGATTAAGTATCCCTTGTCAAGAATTGATGACTTGTTTGACCAGTTAAGGGGTGCTACAATTTTCTCCAAGATTGACTTTAGGTCTGGATACCATCAAGTATGAATTAAGGATGAATACATCCACAAAATAACCTTTAGGAAGGGGTATGGGCACTATGAATTTGTGGTGGTGCCATTTGGGCTTACTAATGCACCATCCACCTTTATGTGCTTAATGAATAATGTGCTCAGCAAGTTCTTGGAAATATTTGTGTTGTTTTCATTCATGATATCCTAATATATTCTAAGAATAGGGGAGAACATGAAGAACATCTCAAGTTAGTGCTTCAAGTGTTGAGATAACACCAACTCTATGCGAAGTTTAGTAAGTGTGATTTCTCCAGAAACAAGTCCATTACTTAGGTTGTGTTATCTTTAAAGGAGTGGCAATTTACCCTGAAAAGATCAAATACATTATGGATTGGCCTACCCCAAATGATGTCCCTGATATCAGATCCTTTATGGGCCTAGAAGGATACTATGGGAGGTTCATAAAGGGGTTTTCTAAGATTGGTTATCCAATCACCCCCCTTCAGAAAAAGGGAGTTAGATTTACTTGGAAAATAGAGTGTGAAGAGAGTTTTCAATAGTTGAAACACCTTTTACCCCATGCACCTGTGTTGAAGATTGCAAACCCAAAAAAGGATTTCCTTGTGTGTACATATTCCTACAAGGAAGGACTAGGAGGAGTCCTTATTCAAGAAGGGCATGTGATTTGCTACGAATCCAGAAAATTGAATGACCATAAAATCAATTATGTGACCCATGATTTGGAATTGACTTCCATAGTACATGCTTTAAAAATGTCGAAGCATTAACTCCTAGGAAGAAGATTCATACTTATGACAGACTATAGTGGGATGAGATATTTTTTCAACCAACCCAAACTCAATGTTAGACAAGCTAGGTGGATGGCTCTCCTTAGTGAGTTTGATTTTGAAATCAAACATTTTAAAGGAAAAGAAAATAGAGCGGTCGATGCCCTTAGTAGAAGTATGAAAGTGATTCACTTGGAAGTTGTAAGCACCTGTGAACCAGACATCAAGGAAAGAGTCAAAAGTGCACAAGAACCAGATGCATTTTTCAAAACGGTGAAATCATACCTAGAGAAATATCCCACATGGTTAAGTATGAGGGCTATCAATTGTTGAATGATGCTCTGCTAACTTACAAAGGTAGTTTGTATATTCCAAATTGTGACGACTTGAAGAGGTTCATAATGGATGAACTACATAAGAGACCATATATTGGTCATCCTGGTTATTAGAAAATGATCACCACCACTAAGAAACAGTTTATTGGCTCGTACTGAAAAAAAACATAGTTGATTACTTAGGTAAATGTCTAGAATGTCAGAAGTTTAACGCAGAGCATCGGCATCCTGCAGGGTTGTTGCAGCCCCTACCAATTCTATAATGGAAATGGGAAACCATCTCCATGGATTTAATCACATGATTGCCTAAATCAACCAAGCAAAATGATGTTATTATGGTAGTTGTGGACAAGTTGAGAAAGGATACTCACTTTATCCCCGTAAAGTCAACTTGTAAGGAAATAGATATTGCCAATATTTTCATAAAAGAAATATTTAGATTGCATGGCATGCTTAAGGAAATCATATCAGACAAAGATGCAAAATTTACTTCAATTTTTTGGAAATATATGTTTTTTGGTTTTGAAACTAAATTGTTATTTAGTACAACCTATCACCCTCAAACTGATGGGAAGACAAAGAGGTAAACCAAGTTTTAGAGGACATGTTAAGGATGCATGTGATGCATCATCCCAGGAAGTGGGAAGACTACCTATGACAAGTGGAATTTTCTTACAACAATGGCTATCATGAGTCATTAAAGATTAGCCCTTTTGAGGATCTCTATTGCTCATTCATGCATGAAGCCAGGATTAGGAGGGAGTTAATCCCCAATGATATGATCCATTGAAGAATATGTGAATACCATGAATTATCTATCCATGTTCTTCATTGGAAGTAGAACCATGATAAGCATCATGACTCTAGAATAATTCTTCTTCGAAAAGAAGCCTTGAATATCCTTGGTTGTCAATCTACATTTATGTTCCTATTATAGAATGTTTGAGCCTTCAAGAAAGAAGGGCATGTAATCTGAAGAATATTTCATGGACTCCAACATTGAAGATAAACATGAGGAAGAACATGAAGATTACAAGAAAGAAAGAAGAGTCAGAACAACCAATTGAACCAGTTTGAACCCACTAGAAGCAGTCAAGCAGAAGGAATGGAAGAAGTTGTGATGAAGAACAATGTATGTGAGAAATTAAGCATTGATAGATACAAGGCAAGAGTCAGGGATAGAGGGTTATCCCAATAGGAGGGAGAAGACTATGATGATAGCTTGTTCTAGTAACCAGATATACCTCTACCTGAGCCATTACATCTCCTGCAGTATCCATGGGTTGGAGTTTAGATCAGATGAATGTACATATTGTTCTTCTCAACATAGTAATTGAAGAAGAAGCATGTGTACATCAACCTCAAGGTTTTGAGGTATACCAGAAAGAGACCCTTGTATGCATATGGAAGAACTTGTATGGTTTCAAGCAAACTTGGTGTAGAACCTCTCATGTACAATAGAAGCATGGTGAAAAATTCCTATGACAGAGGAAGTATATTGAAATGGTTCTTCATAAGTCCAGGATGATGGATTGCAAATCCATGGAAAACTCCCATAATGATAGATATGAAAATTTTGAGAGACTTTGATCCAGTAGACCCATCTCTGTATTGACAATTGATTGGCTCATTAATGTATTTGGAGAATACTCAGCTGGATATTTTATTTATGGGATGTTTGAGTTATGATATACAATTGCATGGATTTATCGATTCAGATTGGGCAGGGAGTGTAGATGACATAAGAAGTGTTACTTGGATATGTTTCAGTTTGACCTTTTCCATGATGTTATGGGCTAGCAGGAAACATAAGTCTGTTGCACTCATCACTGCAGAAGCAAAGTATATTATAGTTTGTGATGCTTGCAAGGAAGCAGTGTGGCTCAAAAAGTTGGTTTTTGGACTGTTTGACCAGGTGTTGAATTCGACCATGATATATTGTGATGATCAGAGATATGTGAAGCTTTCAGAGAACCCGGTGTTTCAAGACAGGTCAAAGTACATTGATATCAAGCATTATAATCTTTGTGATAAAGTCCAGAAGAGAGAATTGGTTCTCCAGTATATCTCCACAGATGAGCAAATAGCAGATATTTTGGTAAAGCCTATGTCCAAGATGAAAAGTTTGCATACTTAAGGGACAAGCTGGGGCTTGTGGAGATGACTTCCTTATTGGAAAAGGAAGTGATTACTCCCAGGTTGGGAGGGATAACTTATGTGTTATTGATTTATGAACAGTCATTTTCTAGTTTGGAAAATGGTCTAGGTTGGACAGTTCCTTTTCAGTTTGGAAAGTGGCTCGAGATTTCTAACGGACAATCATTTTCTAGTTCGGAAAATGGTCCAGATTGAAAAATCATTTTCGTAATGAAAATGGTTCGATAAATTGTTGATGTACCATAGAAAAAGATTCCCCTTATGGCAAGTGTGGGGGAATGGTCTAGGACATTCATTATTCTTGGCAGCCACTCTAAGTAGTGGTCAAGTAGAATGGTCTGCATCATCGGGAAATCATTCTTTCGAAGTTCACAGTTGTGAGAATTTCCGAGGAATGGTCTATTTTGGAGGTTGGTGTAGGACAGTCATTTCCATAGGAAATGGTCCAGACAATCACTCCCTAAGGTAGACTCATTCTCTCCAGGTTGGACTATGATTAGTGTCGAAGGAATGGTCCAGGTTCAGCAATTAGGGACAGGAATTCCCTAGGGTAGAGTCATTATCTCTAGGTTGTACTATGATTAATGCCAGAGGAATGGCCCAGTTAGGTGAATGGTCCAGATTCAGAAATCAGGGACAATTATTCTTCTATGCTTGTGAAGAATAGTCCAAATAGTCCATAATTGATGTTTACCTTCTGAGGGCAGATGCTCTTCCATATCTCATGGATGTGAGTGGAAGAATGTCCCAGATGATGCAGTTTGTATTATGATATTGTTATGAAGGTTGATATCAGATTATATGATTGTTGTGGATATTGTATGTCTCTGTAAAGTAGTTTTATGTTACTGTGGTGGATGTGTTCCACTGGTTGTGACTATGTGTCATTGGTTAGTAGTCGTGTTCTACTAGGTGTGGTTGTGTACCACTAGATAGTATTTGTGTACTACTATGGATAGACACGGTTGTGTTCTATTGGATGGCATTGTTATGATTCCCATGGAGACTATCACTAGTGTTGGAGAGGATTTCCAGATAGATGGATAGTCAGTATGTTGATGGACATACATTCTCCAGGCGGAGAATGGTCCAGGCATGACCTATTACTGGTGGATAGACATTCTCCCTATGGAAAATGGTCTAGGAAATTCATTATTATAGGACGTATGTCCGGATCAGTAGAGTAGTCCTTGTAATCCATGGAGTGGCTTCTAGCATCTGTTGGAATAATTATTCTTCTAGGACATATGTCTGGATTAGAAGAATGGTTCTTGTATCACTATGTGGAGTGAGTGACTTATTCAGCATCATGCTCGATTACTCAGATGGAGTATGGCTTCGAGAGATGATGCAGTCAGTTCTATCATATGATATTGATAGTGATGATGTTACTCATGAGTTGATCAACATGATCATGAGGTATCATGTAACGTACCCAGCCATCCCAGGGTCGGAGCATGCTACCAAAAATATCTACTATGTTCAAACTCTTATATATATATATAATGCAAATTTAATAGATATAGACATTCTTCTCATACACAGATTCATGCGGAAGTGACAGTAAACACATACATGTAATAAACACAAGAAATTATGATAAACTTCAGACATGTACTTAAACACAAGATGTAAAATTAACATAGAATTGGTACTTATATTTTTATGAAAGCCATCAACTGCGTGCAAACCTTCCATGAACCTCCCATCCTTAGACCACGCTACTCCAAGCTATCAGCAGTGGGTCACCCCCGAGTTGGGACTAAACTCCACTCAGAGTAAAGGAAATCCTAGGCTAGGTTGAGACTGCAGAAAACTGCACAATGCAACAGGAATGATTCCCTCCAAGGAGCCTACTTACGCCCACTGCTTACAGACTCTCATTCCCCACATGCAAGTCCCACCCCAGGAATATACACCTCCATTATCCCACAATCCATCAGTTGCTCCACTTCCCTTCCAGTGCTTCAGCAACATGTTGGATCATGAATTCTTAGATCTTTGTAGTTGTTGTTGGACTCCCTCTGGGAGAAATCAMTTCCCCAGCAATATCTCTTACATGGAGAGAGTTGATCACAGGCATGACAACCTACTTCTTCAATCCACGGGCCTGACAACCCACCTCTTCAAAGCCACAGGCCTGACAACCTRCCTCTTATGTCCAGCTCCTAATTCAAATGGGTAACCACAGTAGCAAAAATCGGGTAATGCAGGGTACGRCTCAGTAAAAATACCAATGCATGCAAGTTATAGAGGCTCACGATGGCAGAGGGTTCAACAWTGGTGGAAAATGGTTGACTGTGTTCCTKCTCATTGCATGAGTGAATGGGGAGTATGGAAAGAATGGTGAGTGAACCCCCACAACGATGGATTTTCCCACATAAAACTGCATGCACCTAGGTTGACACATGGCTCTCTTGGGAGCTCGTCCCTCTCCACTTGGATTTCATTCCTTTCCCCAAAGGAACTTAGGATAATAGGATTTATTTCCCAAACCTTAGTATTTTTAGGAATATATATTATAATATTCTCTTCGAAATAAGCCTTCTAGCTTAGCCCTTTTTTCTAGCCTCTCATCCCATTCCCTTTCCCTTCCTAGTGGAGATTAATCCCCCATAACTCTTTCTTCATGGTTGGTATAAATGCAGTGATATATTTTTATTAATGATCTACATAATTACATATACAAAAATAGGCTCACGGGTGTTAGCATCTAGACTCTTTGGCCTAATAAACACATAAGCCTCCCAGCTTATAAACACTTGGCTCACCATCCTTTAAACATCATTAAACATCATTACAATTCAGAAATGGCTTGGCCTTGGGGTATTACAATCCCCTCCCCTTATATTTTCATTATCCTCAATGCAACTCATTTACATAACATCAGCAAGATTTTCAAAATATTCAAAAAGATGCGGGTATTCTTCCCGCATAGTATCTTCATCCTCCCAAGTTGCATCCTCAGGACCGTACCAGGTCCATTGGACCTTTACAAGCCTTATGGCTCAATTCTGGAGTTTTTTTTATTTTTCGGTCCATAATGTGTATCGGATGCACTTGAAAAGAGCTTTCTTGGTCCACCTGAATCACATTCCAATCAATAACATGATTAAAATCAGGTATATATTTTTTAAGCAATGATACATGGAATACACTATGTATAGACATAGATGCAGGAAATGAAATCATATAAGTTATTGGTCCAATCCCCTCTAGGATTTCAAACAGCCCACAATATATGGCTACCAACTTGGAACAGTTTCCCAACTTCAGGGAACTTCTACTGGCCTTCACCTTCAAGAATACATGATCTTCCACTTTAAATTCCTTGTGAGTTCTTCCCTTGTCAGCATAGATTTTCTGCCTATCTTATGAAGCCTTTAAATTCTATTTTATCTTCAACATTTGCTCTTCCATTTCCCTGATCAACTCTGGCCCAATCACTGCTCTATCAGCCGGGTTGTCACATCTTATCAGTGTGTTGCACTTTCTGACATAAAGTGCCTCAAATGGGCTCATATTCAGTGATGCTTGGTACCCATTGTTGTAGGCAAATTCTACCAAGTGTATATAATCTTCCCATTTAGATGGTTTTTCCATCACATATATCCTTAGCATATTCTCTATCACTTGGTTCACTCTTCTCGTTTTCCCATCAGACTTGGGATGATAATTTGTGTTGAAGTTCATATTTTTTCTGAACCCTTTGAATAATCCCCTCCAGAACTTTGAGGCAAACTTTTGGTCTCTGTTAGACACAATTGTCTTGGGTATGCCATGCAAGTGAGCTACTTCCCTCATATAAATATTAGCAACATCGGTTTCCTTGTGAGTAACCTTCACAGGAATGAAATGGGCAGCTTTAGTAAGCTTGTCCACTACCACCATGATAAAATCATGTTGCTTGCTTATTCTAGGAAATTTGGTCATGAAATCCATTGTCACCACTTCCCACTTCCACTCAGAAATGGGCAATGGTTACAGCAACCCAATTGGGTGTCTATGCTCAGCCTTGACCTTTTGACACTCCAAACATTTAACAATGTACTCATCAATCTCAATAATATTGGCTCTTGACTGTTGCCACTGTTTTTTGATATCCTGGGTGTCGTACATAAGGTACATTATGCATCTCTTTCAAAATCGTACTCCTCAATTCATGAGAATTGGGTACACAAATTATGTTCCTGTATAATCTTCAACTTTATGTTGCATTTTACCTTGTTGCAATTTTTTTACCAATTCCATGTATTGCATATCTACTTTTTTAGCCTCATAAATTCTACCTTTAAGATCAGTTTGATACATGCTAATGGTTGTAGCATGCAGTTCATGCACTCTCCTGCTAGGTGCATCATCCACTTTCTTCTCTTTTCCTTTGATGTGCTTTATGTCAAAGTCATACTCACAAAGGAATTCCAACCATCTGCTTTTACTAGCATTTAAACTTGGTTGATCAAACAAATATTTGAGACCATTATGATTTGTCCTCAGCTCAAACATCTTTCCCATGAGGTAGTTTCTCCATTTCTTCAAGGCGTGCATTATGGCTGCCAACTCCAAATCATGATAGGCATAGAGCCTTTCATGATCTTTCAATTTTCTGGATTCAAATCATATCACAAACCCTTTCTGATTGAGGACTCTACCAAGTCCTTCTTTCCATGCATCCATGGAAACCACGAAATATTCATTCAGATCAGAAATCCTCATAATTGGAGTGTTGATTAACAACTGCTTCAATTGTTGGAATCTCTTTTCACATTCTATTGTCCATTGAAACTTCACCCCCTTCCTTTGCAAGGAAGTGATTGGGTGAGAAATTCTCGAAAACCCTACAATGAATCTTTTGCAGTATCCTGCTAGACCCATCAAGGATCTGAATTCATTCACATTCTTAGGTGTTTTCCACCCTTTAATGGCCTCAATATTTCTAGGGTCCAATGCTATCCTTTATTCGGATATGATATGCCCCAAATAGTGAATTCAGTTTTGATAAAATGAGCACTTGATCAATTTGGCATACAATTGGTGATCTCTTAAAACTTGTAACAACATCCTTAAATGATGCTCATGTTCTTCTTCTGACTTGGAATATACAAGGATTTCATCCAAAAATACAATGAAAAACTTGTCTAAATATTCCTAGAAAACACCATTCATTAAGCACATGAAAATAGTTGGTGCATTTGATAACCCAAATGGCACCACTGTGAAATCGTAATGACCATACCTTTTCCTCAAGGTGGTCTTGTCTATGTCTTCATTTATGATCCTTACTTTATGATATCCTAACCTGAGATCAATCTTTTAGAATATCCTTGCATCCTTTAATTGATCAAAGAGATCATCGATCCTTTGCAAAGGATACTTGTTCAGTATAGTCACTTTGTTCAATTGTATGAAGTCAATGCACAATCTTAATGTCTCATATTTCTTCTTCATGAATAATAAAGGGGCACCCCAAGTTGACACACTTGGGTGTATATACCCCTTCTTCAAAAGTTCTTCAAGTTGTATTTGCGGTTCCTTCATCTCTGGTGTACTCATTCTGTAGGGAGTCTTGGATACTAGAGTTTCTCTAGGCATCAAATTTATAGAGAAATCGATATCTCTCTTTGGGGTTAGTCCTGGTATCTCCTTAAGCACATATTCAAAATATTTCAGGACTAGGTGATCCTCCAAATTTGGCACCTTATCCTTAGCTGCTTCCTCCATATGAGCTGCAAATATTTGGCAGCCCTTCCTATAACACTTCTTCAGCTGCATTTTGTAGATCTCTCAGACAGTAAATACCCTAGGAATTCCTTGGACTGTTCTTGGGTTCCCTTCCTCATTCAAGAAAGTAAAATCCTTTTTATGACAATCTAAGATAGCATGGTGTTGGTCCAACCAATCCATACTAATTAGACAGTCATATGAACCCAATGGTAGGATGTTCAAATATGCCTTGGTACTTATCCCATTCATGTCCACTAGACATGATTTAACCATCTCAATAACTTTTCTCTTGGCTCCTGTAGCTAGTTGTACCATCCAAGATTTCCCATGTTTGCTTCTTGGAAAATGCAATCTTTCCACTACCTTAGGATCTACATAGTTATGGCTAGCTCCTGAATCTATTAAAATAGTAAAGGAATGGTTATTGATCATACCTTCAACTTCAATAATGTGTGATTGAAACTCAACCTTATGGTTGTCCAGGGATGCATAGATCATTGGTACACTTCTTCCCATGTCCTCCAATGTTTTTCGTGTTGTACATTATGGAAAAATCTCACTTTGTCACTTTTGTGAGGAAAATATCTATACTTATGGTATTCTTTATAGCCCCAACATTGAATGGGTTTCTGCCTTGGCCTTTTCCCACCTACCTCAGCCATTCTGTGCTCTCTAAAATATGGTTGTCCTTGAGGATTATTTCTGAAAATTGGTGGCGTGTTCCCCTTTTGCCTTTGTTCCCTCTTAAACTTCTTCTTGTCTTCCCAATCTCTTTGGAAAGTAGGCTTTCCTTTATGTTGATCGTATAAGCACTTGGCTCTCCTTATGGTTTCCTCCAAAGTATTGGGATCATCATATTGAATCGTATCACTGATGAAATATGGCAGCCCACTCAAATACCTCTGAATATTAACAATCGCATCCTTGATGAAGGAGACATACTTCAACATTTCTAAAAATATCCTTTGATACTCATCAATAGTCATGATGCCCAATTTGATTTCAAAGAACTATTTCATCTTTTTGTCATAATACCTCTTGGTCAGGTATTTCTTCTCAAAACGCTTCTTAAATTCCTTCCAAGTCACATTTTTCTCTCTGATGTGGTGCACTTGCACTAGTTGATCCCACCACATGGATGCCTTTCCTTTCAGCTGGTAGATAGCAATTCTTCCTTCTGTATGAGAAGAAAAGTTATGCAATTGGAAGTACTTTATCATTCCCAGCATCCATGTCTCAACATATTTATCTTTCTTGTGTTCACCATCAAAAGTAGGAGGTTTTATCTTGTTCATTTCTCCTTTCAATTCATCCACCCCAGACCTCCTATGCTTCCTGATAGGGGTTGGAGTTGAATTTTTATGTGCTCTCCTATTGGAATGCCTTTGGGAGTGATGGTGATATCTGTTATCACTCCTTGATCTTCATTTTCCCTCAGTGGTCCCATGGCTTCCTTATTTGTTGGAGCCACTCTCCTTATCCAACTTATTTTCAATTATGTCCAGGATTTTCATTAACTTCATGTTGAAATATTCCTGCTACTCCTTGGCCTTCATAAGCCTTTCATTATCATCCTTGTGTCTCAAGACATCTATCTACAATTTTCTGAGGGTCTCGGCCACCTTCCTCCTTTCCTCCTCCATGTCCATTGGAGTTGGTTCCTTCCATACCCAACTATACATTCATCCCTCTAATTTCATCTTCTTGACTGTAGACTATCTATGTATCATCCATCACTCTGCACTTTGTGCTTATTCTGATCTGACAGTTGTTAATTCTGCAAAAATGTGCAGCCAACATAACTTTGTTAGGCTAATTGTTCTTAATAATTTCATGAAAACATGAACCATTCTGATTCATTAATATATATCAAAATTATTTTCTATTGATTTCCTGAGAAAATGACTGTTCAAATCCAATTTATGGGTGAACATTTATCTTCTACTGTTCAAGACCTTTCCAATGCCTATTTCCATGTTCAATTATGAGTTTTGAGCAGGAAGTTATGGATACTTGAACAATTTGTCTTTTTAGTGATGCAATCCCTGTACATGGATTCTTGCAACTCAGAGTCGAATTGTCTCTTGGATCTGTGTTGGATCCCTTATTTGGGTTTACATGCCTTCCTTACTTCTTTAGCTGTATTTTTTTACAATCGCGAACCTCACAGGCTCTTTCTCTAATCCCTTTCTTATTCTTAAAACAAAATTTTGGGTGCTAGCCCCTTTTTCTCCGGCCCCCAAATTCATGTGACCACAGGTTGTGATCAAGTGCTAGGTTGATAGGTGCTTATCCATAACTTCAATGCTTCAGAGCTTCTGGCTTCAAAGAATTTTACACCTTCTTCTCTCATTTCTTCGGAACGTTGAACTCTCAAAACTTTTAACTTTCTAAGGCCCATGTAATATTGTTGTAATCATATAAGATGATGACATATATCCCCCATGTGTCGGACTGCTAATTACTCCAACAAGGTTGAAAAAGGTACAATTTTGACTGACACATGGCATGTCTAGGGGAGGTCCACATCACCTCTAGGGACGTCATCATGCCACATCATACCCCGTGCTTCAGCACTTCATAGCTACAGCACTTCGGGCTTCAGAGGTTTTCTCAACTCCAAACTTTCAAATACCTTGGAGTGTCGAATTGGAGAACTCGCAAAGAATGGTGGATCAACGGTCCACGACTTCCCAGCATCCAAAGGCTGATATTTACTATGGAACTTCGGCTTCAAATTTTTCCAAAGAACTTCTTCACGGATCTCCTGAAATGTTGAATTACTGGAGATCCTCTCCTTCCTCCATGTGTCATCTCCCAATCAACAGTCAATATTAACTCCAGCCTCTGGGAGTTCTTGATTCATCAACTAGCAACACAATTCCTCCAGAGTACCAAGTCTTCGGACCATGGGATCTACTATCGTGTGTCCTCTCCCAATCAACGGTGAGGATTTACTTCACTCTTCGGGGCTTCAGGATTCTTCATACTTAACAAATCTTGACCAAGTTCCTCTGGAGTGCCAAGTCTCTGGACTGCAAGATATGGCACCACATGGCAGAACACTAGAAGAAGACATGTGGCCCAATCTGAGGGGTGACACATGTCGATTTATAACTAGAAAATCATTCTTTTAAAAGCACAAAACACACTAACATGTGGCATGTATCTTGTGTACCCACATCACCCTAGGTGACTTCATCAAGCCACATCACTTCGGCACTTCGTGACTTCGGAAATTCGGGACTTTTGGACTACGGGACTTCAAAGATCTGGAAGTTATTCCAACAGTTTTCCCTGGAACACCGAATGCTCAAACTTCTTAACCTCCCTGGGTCCACGTAGTACAGTTGTCATCAATCAAGGTGGCGACACTTGGCCCCATCGATGAGTAACACATGTGAGGTCCCAATCGGTTCTAAGGGCCTATCAAAAGTACAAAAAAAAGTGACATGTAGAAAACTTAGGGTAGTTCCATGTCACCCTAGGTGACATCATCATGCCACATCATATCCGACAATTCAGAACTTCAGAAATTTATTCGCATCGACACTTTTTCAAATCTTATGAACTGTCGACTGTCGAAAAATCGCTTCCCGTACCTTCAGGACTTTGGTGATTTCTTCTCATCGACACTTTTTCAAAACTGTTGAATTGTCGAACATGCCTACATCACTGCGGTGTTCTTTGATTTCATCACTTCGGAAGATCTCTTCTCATCTACATATTTTCAAAACTTTCAAACTTTTGGTCGTCAAAATATCGAATCGACTGATCTATGGAAACATAGCTCAGATAATGGACGGCCCAGATTGGTCCAGACTTCGGGACTTCAAAGAAACTCTACTCCACGCAATATCCAACAGATTTTCCTGAACATCGAACCATCGAACGACATGGGGAAATCCAACATCTCTACTCCTCTCGAATGATCTACGGTTGATAATCATTGCGGGACTTTGAAGGATTTCCCTGTTGAAACACTGCACAACCCCTGGACTATTGAAACTCTGGATCTGATCGTTGTGAGAAGTTTTTCTTTTTCCGAATAGATCCTACAACCCAAATTTAAACTTTGTGTCCCAATACCATGATTGTCCTGGTTTATTATACCTCCTAAGCTTATGAAAACTACCAAGGTGTTCCCTCAGAGCCCTCCTGGCAGTTTGTGATTTTAATTCTCTCAAAAAATTTCTTCAAAAACCACTTAAACATCCCAATTCAGGCTTAGTGTCGAAAACCTCACTCTGATACTAGATTGTAATGTACCCAGCCATCCTAGGGTCGGGGCATGCTACCAAAAATCTTTACTATGTTCAAAATCTGATATAGATACATATATATATATATATATATATATATAATGAAAATTTAATAGATATAGACATTCTTCTCATACACAGATTCATGCAAAAGTGACAGTAAACACATACATGCAATAAACGTGGGAAGTTATGATAAACATCATACATGTACTTAAACACAGCATGTAAAATTAACATAGAATTGGTACTTATATTTTTATGAAAGCCACCTACTTCATGCAGACCTTCCAAGAACCTCCCATCCTTAGACCACGCTGCTCTAAGGTATCGACAGTGGGTCACCCCTGAGTTGGGACTAAAATCTACCCAAGGTAAAGGAAATCCTAGGCTAGGCTGAGACTACGGAAAGTTGCACAACGTAACAGGAAGGATTCCCTCCAAGGACCCTACTTACGCCCAATGCTCATAGACTCTCATTCCCCACATGCCTATCCCACCCCAAGAATATACACCTTCATTGTTCCACATTCCATCGGTTGCTCCACTTCCCTTCCAGGGCTTCAGCAACAGGTCGGATCAGGAATTATCAGATCTTTGTAGTTGTTGTTGGACTCCCTCCAGAAGAAATCACTTCCCCATCTATCTCTCTCACCTAGAGAGATTTTCCCACATGCCTGACAACTTGCTTCTTCAATCCATGGGCCTGGCAACCCTCCTCTTCAAAACCATAGGCCTGACAACTTGCCTCTTATGTCCATCTCCTAAGTCAAATGGGTAACCAAAGTAGAAAAAATTGGGCAAGGCAGGGTACGGCTTAGCAAAAATACCAGTGCGCACAAGTTACAGAGGTTCACGATGGCAGAGGTTTCAACAATCGTGGAAAATGGCTGATTGTGTGCCTCTTCAGTGCATGAGTGAATTGGGGGTATGGAAAGAATGGTGAGTGAACCCCCACAATGATGGATTTTCCACCATAAAATTGCATGCACCCATGTTGACACATGGCTCTCTTGGGAGCTCATCCCTCTCCATTTGGAGTTCGTTCTTTTCCCCAAAGGAACTTAGGATAATGGGGTTTATTTCCCAAACCTTATTATTTTAGGAATATATATTATAATACTCCCTCGTCAATAAGCCTTATAGCTTATCCCTTTTTTCCCTAGCCTCTCAGTCCATTCCCTTTCCAGGTGGATCTTAGTCCCCATAACTCTTTCTTTGTGGTTGGTCTACATGCATTGATGTATTTTTATTAATGATTTTCATAATTACATATACAAAATAGGCTCACTATCCTCGACTTATAAACGCGGCTCACTACCCTATAAACATCATTAAACATCATTACAATTTAGTAGGGGCTCGGCCTTGGGGTATTACATAGCATGTGTGGTTATGATGATACTACTGGTTGAATGATATGTCTATTGTTCTCCATTACCTTTAATACCTCCCTGGCTAGAAGGGAGTGTTGATAAATATGTTATTTGCAGGAGGTATTAACCTCTATGTGTAACCTTTGTCGAGACTAGAATATTCCTACCCAGGAAGCAAGAGAAACCCTAAAGCGTTGGATAATAACCCTAGAGACAAGTCAACTCAAAGGGAATGGCCAATATTGAGTTATTAGTCTCCAGTAAGAGAATTCGACCCAGTTAGGTCACTTGGAGGACTATAAATAAAGGCAGCTAGAGCTTATTTTCACTCTCCTCCCACAACTACATAAGGACTAGTGGTGTGCATGACTGGAGGAGTGTTGCAACTGTTGTAGTAGTGACTTTGTGTTGGGTTATTGGTTTGGAATTTATTCTTGGTTTATGGTTATTCACCTTTGGTGCACTACCCTTGGAGAGAAAGGTGTGCTACCCTTGGTTAGCTATTGGTATTCTTCCATAATTATTCTTTCTATCAGGGATAAAGTGCTCGAGGGGTGTGCTGTTCCTATGGTGGAGTGACAATATTGCTATATTTTCTGCTTGAAGAATGAGCACATCACTTTATTTCTAACAATGTGAGACATATACCTAAGGATATTTGGGATCTTTCCTGACCATTGGATGCCATTCCTACGGTCAAATTAGGCATTGATCCATAATAGGAGCGAAAAGATTGGGTAGAGGTCTTGAATGTCAGTGTGATAGCAGACCATGGTCAAGGTCGCTGAAGATCTCTCTCCAGCCGTTAGATCAAAACTGAAGAATGGGAGTAAGTATTATTAATGTTGAACGACAATAAGTAGTTGTATCCCCTTTATGACATTTCTGGTAAGTGACCCTTCGGGACTTATATGGGATAATATCTGTAAGGGACGTGAGGGGATAGCTGAGAATCCCTGTCGTCATATGTCGAGGGGAGAATTTAATTCATCGTGGACAGTTGATAGAGTCCATTAGGAACCTTTCTCAATCATCAGATCTACTAGTGGGAGACAACATAGACACTTGATTGAAGTCTTACTTCTGGAGTCCAAAACTTCATAACTCTAGGACTTCGGGAGATGAGAGGATATAGGATGATGCGGTAAATGATGAAGCACCAAAGCATCAAAGTTTCAAAATCCCTGTGTGTGGTGTCCAACCTGGAGTTTGAGATGGGGCACTCCCGTGTGGCTTAGTGGGATTGGTCATGAATTAGTGGCCCCTCCCACCATTTGAGTTATGTGTTAGAGCAGGATAAGATCTTGTAATGTCATACATCAAAGGCGGATAAAATCTCCCACCATAAGTTTCAAAGTGGACGGAGTCCTTAGGACCGAAACTTGAGGGAAGTTTGTGAACTTGTACACTTTGGGGAAACTCCGGCTTGTGAACATGTACACTTGAGACTTTGGGGAATTTGTAGACACATTACAAGAATATTAGAGGGCCAAGGTCTTTTACCCGTGAGGCCCGAGGAGATATCCCCAGCCCTCCACTTCAATGGCCATGTCTGTTTCTAGAGGGATGATGGCCAGAATTAAGTAATGCAGTTCCATGTAGGATGGTACAAATGAGGTGAATCCACTTGTCCTTTGACCAATGATACCCTAAGAACTTCAAGGAGCCATATATTTTGACTCATAACTCGACTTTGGACACATTTATAGTCATTGGAAATCTTTCGGTGAGAAGAAGGAAATTGTGCCCTTATTTGAGGAACTTAGAGAATATGTAGGAAGGCAAAACTTTTATACCCATATATTAAAGGGTACTTAGAGTCGGTGTGTGACAATCCTAGACCATATCCATTGGTATGGGTAAAAAATGATGCAAAGATCAAGATAATGAAAGCGATTGAAGACTAAATTTGTTGTAAGTGTTGATTTTATTGATGATGAAAGTGGAATTGGATATAGTACCCATTGGCCGTATGTGAAGTCTTGTTTGGAAGCCCCATGTATATGAAGTGCAATATTCATGCAAAGTCAACCATTCTTACGAATAATTATGGATGGGAAGTCCTACATCATAAACATGCATAAAGGAAAGTCAAATATCATTGGTAAGTGCCAACCTAGCCAATAGGTTGATTAGTTCTAGTAAGAGATATGCTTTACTTTTATTAACATAAAATTAGATTGAGGATGAGTCAATAAAATTAAATGCATCCCTAGAGTGGTGTACTAAAAAGAAAAAACATCATTTGGAGGATTTTCTTCTGAGACATACATAGGAGTGTTCCTAAATCCTAGAAGTCTACTACCCAACATGGAGGTGGAGCACAAAATATAATTATTTCTAGACTTCTCGTTGTTGAATATTGGGTTGTATATATAGTCTTTCAACAAGTGTAAATGAAGTGAAAATAGGTTACAGCAACAACTATTAGACAAGATTATTGATTTGACAAGTACCTCACTTTTGTGGTCACCTATCATATGCACCAAAGAAGGATGAGGTACGGATAATGTGGTATCAAGTATAGAACCTTGAAAAAGATTACACTAAAATCGATACCCTCTACCAGGTCCGATGATCCATTAGTCGATGAAACATGGAAATATTTCCGCAAATTGGATGCCAAGTGGGATACCAGGAGGTACACTTACTAAGGAAGGGAGACACACGGAAGAATGTCTTCTGAACAAAGAAGGGTTTAGCATGAGTGCCAGTGATTCCCATTTGGACATGCCATGCACTAGCTACATTTATGATAATGATGAATGATATGTGCAGCCATATCTAGATTCATTTGTTATAGATGTTGGATGATATATTGGTTTATAGTGAAATATGGGAGGATCATATCTCCCACACATTTCATGCAGGTTTTAGTGACTCTGGAGATGCACCATGTTATGGATAACCTCAAAGAAATGTGAGTTTTCTCAACCAATATTTGGTGTATTTGGGGGCATGTTTGGTGGAGGGGAGCTCAAGAGTTAAGATAGTTTTTTTAAAGATGGAGGACATCATGAAATTTCTAGTTCCCATGAATTTCACTAAAGTTAGACAGACATTTTTTGGTAACTTGGTGCAGCGGAAGTTCATAGCTTCATTTATAAAATTGGGATACCACAGGTACACTTCAAGGAAGGAGACACCTGGAAGAATGTCTTCAAGACAAGGAAAGGTTTGTATGAATTCTTGGTGATTCCATTTGGTTTATGTAATGCACTAGCTACATTTATGATAATGATGAATGATGTATTACGCCCATATCTAGATTCATTTGTTATCGTCTATTTGGATGATATATTGGTTTATAGTGAAATATGGGAGGATCATATCTCACATTTCATGTAGGTTTTAGTGACTCTGGAGATGCACCATGTTATGGATAACCTCAAGAAATGTGAGTTTTCTCAACAATATTTGGTGTATTTGGGGTATGTGGTTGGTGGAGGGGAGCTCAAGAGTTAAGATAGTTTTTTTAAAGATGGAGGACATCATGAAATTTCTAGTTCCCATGAATTTCACTAAAGTTAGACATTTTTTTTGGTAGCACGGTACTTGTGGAAGTTCATAGCCTCATTTTTAGTGGTAGCTTCACCACTCCACACCATAAAAGGAAATGGTAATATTTTCTAGTGGGGGGAGAATCATCAGAAGGATTTCAACGAGATGAAAACAAATATCAATCAAACACCAGTTCTCACATTACCAAACTTGAAAAATCCTTTTGATGTGGAGACAGATGCAAGTGGGTATGCCATGGGACCAGTTTTTGTGCAAGGAGGAAGGCTTATATGCTATCATTCTAAAATATTTCATGGGCTAGTTCTCAACTACCCTACCTATGACAGGGAATTCTATGCCCTGGTTCAAGTTTTCAAGAAGTGGAAACTCTATCTTATGGGAAAGGAGACCATCATCAACATAGATCATAAACCACTATAATATTTGTAGGCCTATTGTAAGTTATAGAAAACTAGAAATTACAAGTGGATGGGGTTTTTACAACAATTTCATCCAGTCATCAAGTGTAAGAAGGGAAACAAAAATAGGTTGGAAGACATGCTTTCAAGGCTACCCAGATCCACGATTACAAATTTGGAAACTCCGATGCACATGGATCCTTTTACCAATGATGTATACAAAGAGGCATACATAGAAGATGGGGACTTCAAGGAGGTGTTTCAATATCTATAGGGACAAGTTCATATAGAATAAGGTGATGAAAAGGCTAACTATTATTTCCAAAATGGGTTATTCTACAACCTTGACAAGCTCTATGTCCAAAAAAGTGAATGACTAGAGCTTATCAGAGAGGCCCACACCTCCAAGGTTGCAGGACATTTTGGTGTTGGGAAGACAGTTTCCAACTTACAGATATATGTGTGTTGTACCAGAATGCAAAAATGTGTATCATGGTATATTATAGGATGTATAATTTTTTGTACTAGTATTCCCAGTAACAAGAAAAAGGTCCTACCTTCCATAGAGGACTTAGCACTATATACTTAAGAAAATTCGAAAGAGGAAAGAGTTTTGAAAAAGCAATACAAAACTACAAGAGAGGGGAAGTATGACCTTTGGCATATTGGTTTGAAAGGAAAATTTATAGGAAAAGTAAAGTAGTACTCTAGCGAGAAGGTAAAGGAAAATTTTCCGAGCCTCATTTGATTAATATTTTGGGGACCAAAAGCCTTCTTAAATGGGGAGGTATGATTAGGATTGGATCATTATATTATTTTTCATCTATCTCGATACTTTCAGAGTGGAAAAAATTGGAGGAATCAACTTACGGGGTCATTTTAATGGAAGGTCCCATTTTGGAAAATTGGGGTTTGAAATGTTTTGGCTCCATTTTGAGACATCAATACCTTTCCAGCAGTGCAAAAATCAGTACAAAAATCAAATCAATCATAGTTTGTATGCAAACGTTATGCCTCCTACAAGTTGACCTATCGCATTGCCCACCATGATATGAGTAGATGCCACGTCATCCCCCATTACTTTTACATATTGGGCTAGCCACATATGGACTTTCAAGAAGCTTCTATAAGGTCCAAAATCTTATCTCAATTGAGGGTTGAGGAAGTCAAAACCCTACCCCTATATGGATATTGGGAAATTTTAAATACCAAGATTCTAGGAGGAGAAGGGGTTCCATTCTATAGCATTATATATGTTTTGTAGTTGAGTAGAGCACCTAGGGGTGCTATTTTTGGAGCATAACAAATAAGGGGAGACTTTGTAGCATCCATATAGGCCACATTGTCAAAGGAAACTCCATAGAGAGTGCCTCTTCTTTTGTACTTTCATTTGAAGAAAAGAGAGCAGAGAGGCCTCGCCTTCTAGATGGGTTTTATCCCGTATTGGGTTTCCCAGGTTATATCTTGTGTTTCTTTGTGGATGGTGTGTAAGTATTTATTTATATTCTATATTTTTCACATTTAGTTATTTCACAGTTTTTAAGTATAAAATCAGTAATTAAAGAATCTGAGATCTAAAGGAAAGTAATCTTCACAATAAAGATTTCAATATTTTATTAGATCTGTTATGACAAATTGTCTAGTGGAATATCCATGATAGTTTACAGATCAAGAACCTTTATTTATTCATATAAAGTTTTTTTTTCAGCAAATGTCCCTTGGTCTTCCATCTACCTCCTAAGACTTTTGGATTTCCAGAAACCTTCATCTTCCAAGACTCTTGGTCTTCTAGACTTTTCGACTTCTAAGTAGATGACTTTGTCATTTTGTCTTTACAAAATAATTATTCTCAAGGAACAATAATCATGAAGCATTAATACTAAGATGAGAGAATTTTCTTCAAATTGTTTCACTTTTACGAAAACAACACTTTTCACCTTGGGTTTGACCTTATCTAAGCTAGACTTAAGTTACAACCTCTTTTTAAGCAAATATTTGATTATACTATTGAAAAACTCGTATTGCTTTGTAGGACTCACAATATATTCATGGATAACAACTTTTCCCATAATCTTGATGGTTTTTGTCACAATCTTTTTCAATTTAATGCATCGGTCCATCTTTTTGTGGGATTCTTCTAATTAAATTATATCACCCTTGGGCATAGGTGGGAAAATACAATTATGTTCCTTACCACCTATGTGTCTTCCAACACATGAGAAATATCATGTCACATACTAGAAATTTGCACCTTTGCACTTTGTATGCTAGAATATTTAGAAGAAAAATGAGGCTATAATTCCTTCACTTGGAATTTATCCCAAGTTGACACTCCACTTGGGATTGATGCATAATGTTCTTTCCACACATTAATTTGCATCAATATAAATTAACTTTGATAAATTTCATCCATTTGTGATCAATAGTCATAATATATCCCATCATTGAATCATAAAAAGAATGCATCTTTGTGAGGTCCATATAATATTCAATAATTGAGTTCAAGGAAGTGTCTCCTAGCGAGGTAGCAACTTGAATAAATTCTTACCTTCTACTTTATGCAATACTCTGAACTCTGATTTGTTTTTGTTTTTTTTTTAATATCTCTCTATCTTTGTATGATGTTTGTGCATGAATTCTTTCGACTTTGGATCGAACATCTCAACAAATACAATCTAGGATGCAATCATAGGAAGTACATGCATGTCTTTGGCATTAAGGATGACTTCTTTTGTATCTTGTACTTTTATCTAAGTAAGGATTCATTTTATATAATGCCAATTTCTTTTGACATTGGATGTCAAATATGAAGGATCATATAGTTTCTAATGAATTTCCTATTCTTTTGGAAATTGAACACAAGAGTTCAATTAACTAAGGTATATGTCCAACATTTTAGTTTGTTGAATCATCATAACACAATTGTCTTTTTCTCCCTCAATATTACATTTATCCTTTTCTTGTATACTATGACCAGTCATAGTTTTGGTAATATTTTGACATCTTTTTCCCCTTATTTGCATTGAACCTTTTTCCTATCATTAACCCTTGTATTTATCATTTTGTTAATCAAAGTCAAGATTTAGGCTCAAGTTAAGTTTTCATTGCATATATTGGTATTTTATTTGATTTTATGTTAAACATTAGGGGAAGTAGTGTGTTTTGTGTTTCTTCTTGAATAATGATCAATTTGGAGATTGCAGATGTAACATCCCTATTACTAGAAAACCCAAAATTTTCTTTGATACCACAATGTAACGTACCTAACTCCAAGCTTAGTCACACCACACAATTTTTCCCCTTGATACCATTTCTAACTATGGAAATAATTCATTGAAATAAATTGCATGTGCTTTTGATATCACAATGTAACGTCTCCGGCTTCCAAGTGAGACAAATAAAACATGCAACTGGGCTTGTGCCATGCACGACAAAAATTTCCCAACAAACATAGATATCTAAGCCTCGCACCCAAATCCTATTACCATTACTACTAAAATTGACCAACATATACCAATATTAACCACCATTCTTCATATGCAACAATTATGTAGAACCAACAATAACATACACATCCATGCATAACTAAGTACAATTACAGTAGACATAATTTAGCATAAACATACACATAATAATCAACATGTAAACACATGTAAAAGAACACTTATCTTTTTCTATAAATCACCAAATTCTTGCAAACATCAGATGTTCCTCCCAGCCATAGAATTTGTCAATAGTTCTCGGTTCATATCCTCTCATTCCCCACATCATGTCCCACCCAAGGAAATGTACCCCCTTCTCTACTCAACAATCCTTTGGGTTGTCTGACTTCCCTTCTGGGGCTTCAATGACAAGCTAGCTAAGAATTATTAGAGCTATGTAGCACATGGAACACAAGGTTGATAAAGGATTTGCAACACCCACTATCCCAGCACACCAAGAAAACTATTCCCAACAACTCTATCACCCAGAGAGAATGATCCATAGGCTTGACAACCTGATTCTTCATCCAAACTGCCAAGTATTTACTGGGTCATGGAATGAATGAGTGAATGATTGGAAGAATCATAGGAATTACACTAAGTTACCTACATTATATTTTCATGTTACCATATTGACACTTGTCATTATAGGAAATTCCTTTGACTCCACTTGATAATATGTTTCCTTTGCTTAGGAACTTATCATAAATTATATCATAAATCTTATGAATTAGGAATAATATTATTTTATTCCTTGTCTTAAGCCCCCTTGACTTATCCCCTTTTATGAATCCATTGGCTCCCTTTCCCTCTCGTGGATTCCTAGACCCCCATACTCTTTCATCTAACCTGGTCTGCATTAGTGATGTATTTTATTAATATAATTGATTGTGATTACTTATTAAAAAATTTAGCCTCGTTGGCCTTTCAAATCATAAGATTCCCTGGCCCAAATCAAATAGACACTCTGACCTCAAATACACACACACACAGACAAAGGAACTCTAACCCAAAACATCCTAGCTCACTAGTCTATAAAGCATATGTGCATTTATAATTGGGGTTTATCCTAGCAGTATTACATTCCCCTCCCCCTTTTTTATGCATTATCCTCAGTGCATTATATACACATGTACAAAAAAATTCTTCAAAAGTGTCCAAAAATATGTGGGTACTCTTCCTTCATGTCATCTTCATTCTCCCATGTCACATATTCATGACCGTAACAGGTCCACTAGACCTTACCCTCCCTATTGCTTGATTCTAGAGCATCTTGAGTTTCATGTCCAATATGCACACCAGTTGAACTCGGAAGTCACCTTCTTGCTCCACCTGAATCATATTCCAATCAATTACATGATTAGCATAAGGCACAAACTTTTTAAGCAAAGACACATGGAATACATTATGAATTCACATGGATGCAGGAAATACAAGCATGTATTCAACAGGACCAATCATTTCTGGGATCTCAAATGGTCCACAATATCTTGTTGTCATCTTTGGGAAGTTCCCCAATTTTAGTGAACTCTTCTTCTCTTTCACTTTTAAGAATACATGATCACCCACTTTAAATTCTCTATGCATTCTACCTTTGTCCACATAAATTTTTTCCCTATCATGTGTAGCCTTTAAATTCTATTTTACTTTTACCATCTTCTCTTCCATTTCTCTAAGCAATTCTGGCCCAACCACTGATCTATATTTTGGGTTGTCCCAACTTGTTGGAACATCAAGCATTGATGGTTCATCACACATCTCCTGGGTTCAGTTTCTCAAGAGGTTGACCTACACTTGGATATAGTCGGTCGGTCGATCAACCATCACACTACAATAGCCATTTGAGTAGTCGTTGTGTCTGTCGGTTGGATAGTCAACCAATAGTTGAATATAGTCAGGTGATTAATCGACCATCCCAGTAATCAACTATGAGTTGGATGCATAGGAGGTCAATTTTATCATCCTTTTTTAGACGACTTGACAGAGAATATTTTACGAAGTCAACTCTAACAATCGATGGTTACATGTGGAGAAGATATTTCGGATTCTATGGAAGTTGGTTAGATATTGAGGCTATAAAAAGGAGACCCCTTAGTTCAATATCATCATGTGGCTCATGTTGATGAGGTGATTGAGATCCAATATGCACTGTGATGTTTAGATAAYGCTTCACTCTACTTAAGTGTTGTAACTGCGTCTTTAGACACCACCCATTTTCTTTGAAATTTGTTKTTCTCCTTCTATTATATGTAGTACTTTGTTCTATGTTTCATGTTGTGTTCCACCCTATTCCCCAACATTGTATATGAGTCGATGGTTTAAAACCTCTACCTATTATCTACAAACCTTGATGAGTCATATATGTTGTGTGATTGACTTTGGGTCAGTGGTTTGTTGATTGGAACTTATTGAAATACACCAGTTTCTCTCTAGATATAGAATATGGCTTCAAATATTGATCCTATTATTCTTAGTGGATCAAATTATATAGTATGGGAACTAGATATGGAAACCCTTCTGAAGAGGAAGAGATCGTGCAAATATATGAAGTTTGAGATTCCAGATCCAATAGATGACCAAGTGAAGTTATTTGTTGATGGAAAGAAGGATAAGGATGTAGGAATCATCGTGACCTACATCTCGTGTGAGATTTGATTTAACCTCAACGGAATCGATTGTCCTCGTCAATTCTAAAAGAAGTTGAAGTTGTTATTTGACCGAGTCAACGAAATCCACATCATGCAATTGGAGAAAGAGTTGATCTCTCTCTATCCTCATTCTTCTGAAAGATTGGAGGACTATCTGGAACGTTTCAAATAACTCCAGTTCAAATTGGGTGAATGTGTAAATAACTTTCATAAGAAAGATGAAAAACTCATTGAGCTAGTCCTGATAAACTTGAGAACACATTTTGATGTGTTCGTGTTGACTTTCCACACCAACTAACAAGCACGCAAGGAAGATGGTAAGGATTATACCTTTGAAGCTTTCTATGGTATTTTGATTACTTATCAACATATACTTCTTGAAGAAGGAAAGCTTGGTGGTAAACATCAGGCCCACTTTCTCAAGGGAAATGGACATGTCAGTACTATGGAAATACTAGACCTATGGAGAAATTCTACTATAAGAAGTGAGATGAATTATAGGAGAAGGTTAAATTCCTTGAAGGAGATGTGTCTATTATATGTCGACCCGCTGATAATTTAGCCTTCCAAGTAGGAACTTCACAAACCTTGTTGTTTCATGCTATACAAAATGAATGGGTAGTCGACTTTGGGTGCACTCATCACATGGCTAAGGATATCTCATTATTCACATGGTTGGATGAAGCTAAGGAGAGGAAAATATATGTTGTTGATGATTTTTCTCTAGATGTTGTTCAGGGTGATGTTGGTTGTCGACATGGGAAGATTGTTGACATCTATCATGTGCCAAATATCAATGCCAATATGTTATATGTAGCTCAGTTAACACAGATAGGTAATATTGTGTAATTTTGGCTAGATCAGTTCTATGTTCGTGAAATGAGGAAAGGCAAGTCGATTTTCATCGATGAACTTCTCAACCCGATGGACAGTTTGTACAATTTTTGTGACGCAATTTGACTTGAACCCGAATTGATTGCACTTATTTCTCACACCGATGAGAAAATTTGAATTTGGCATGGTGAATCAGACACCTAAATTTCCAAAGTTTGAATGCACTCAAAATATGGTCGTTGATGTGCCAAAGGTGTTTCCCCCTGAAGGAGTCTGTAAGGTTTGTGTGCTTGGGAAGAATCAGCAGGCGCCATTAGACTCTAGAAAAGCATGGCGAGCACAAAACCTATTGGAACCGGTTCATAGTGATGTGTACTGCATCAATCTACCTTCACTAGTAGGTGCAAGGTATATTTTAACTTTCATAGATGATTTCTCTCACTTTAAATGGGTCTTTTTCCTAAAGAATAAGAACCTTGTCTTTGAGAAGTTCAAGGAGTTTCGGTTCTTTTCTAAGAAACAATGTGGTCAACCCATCAAATGCTTGAGATCAGAAAATGGTGTTGAGCATGTGAATCGACCTTTTTAAGAATACCTGCTTCGATTTGGTATTGACTAGCAGTGGTTGATTCCTCACACACCTCAGTAGAAGGGAATCGCAAAATGAAAAAATCAAATATTGTTATTCGAAATGTCTAGATGTATTTTGTATGCTAAGGATATTCCCTCTCTCTTTTGGGTTGAAGCAGTGTACTATGCAAATTATATACTCAATCACATCTAGACTCAAGTTGTTCCTTCCATGACACCAGTCAAACGATGGTATGGGAAGAAGCATCTAGTCTTCCACCTCCATGTGTTAGGATGTGTTTTCTGGGCTCACATTCCTGATGATTGCATAAAGAATTTGGATGAAAATATTCATGCTTGCATCATGATGGGATAATTAGAAGAGTCAAAATTATATTGATTGTTTGATCATGTCAAAAGAAAAATCATTATCAAACGAAATGTACGGTTTGATGAGAAGTCTTCTAGCATTAATTTGTTGAGTTGCTCCTCTATATTTCTACAGGAATAACCCCTTGATGTTTTCTTTGACACTAGTTCTCTTGTTCCTTTTTATGTTCCTTTAACTAGGAAATCGATTTTTCATGTTTTGAATTGACCGTCGACCTCTGAATTGACTAGTCAGTCGTCTTCTATCTCAATTGGCCCACTGAATGAATACCCTATGAATTCTAATCAACCTACTGAAGTGAATCATAATTTTCGTGTTTATTTTGTGCTCAGATGGTCTACCAATATAATTGAAGTTGTTGGAGTTGATCCTGGAGATTCCTCCTTCGAACAAAAAAATAAAAGTCAAAAGAAACATGCCATCATTTCCTTGATGACTCGTGTACTTGAAACCTATGATCTTATTACCTACTAAGATGTTGAAGGACGACCTGAATGGGATCATGCCATGTAGACATGAATTGATTCTTTGTGGAATAATTGCATTAGGGACTTAGTTCATCGACCACAATGAAAGAACATTGTGAAGTGTTGATAGGTATATTGGAACAAATTGACCTATGAAGGTGTTGTTGATCAACATAAAGCACACCTAGTTGTGAAGAGATTTTCTCAACAAGAAGGCATCAACTACACTAAAACCTTTTCCCCAGTTGCAAAGATAAACTATGTTCGACTAATTTTTTCCCTTGATGCTCATTTTGGATGGAAAATCCATCAGATGGATGTGAAGGGTGCCTTTATTCTCAACAAGACCTATCTAAAGAAATTTTCATGGAACAACCACCTAGTTTTGTGATAGATTCAATTTGGTTTGTTGACACAAGAATTTTATTTATAGTTTGAAGTAGGCACCTCAAGCTTGGTATGTTAAGATCGAAAGTTTATTTCTTCAACTTGGTTTCAAACAATGTGAATTTGATCATAGCTTGTATGTACTCCTTACCAATGGAGACACATTTTTTGTTGTTGTATATGTAGATGGCTTACTTATTACTAGAAATAATAATGATCTCATCCTTAGATTGAAGAAACAACTTGTTGACTCTTTTGACATGACAGATATTGGTACTCTGCATTATTTTTTGGGTCTTCAAGTACTACCACTTTGTGATGGCCTTTTCATTTCTTAATCCAAATATGTGATGGATCTATTGACATGTTTTAAGATGGATGACCGCAAGCCTTGTGCTACTCCTTTTCAGTTTGGATTAAATCTTACCAAAACCGACCAAACACCCGTAGTCGATGCTACACTCTATCAAAAAAAATTGGTAGTATCATTTATCTTAATCATAGTCAACCTGACATTTCCTTTTTTATTAGTGTGGTTTCTCGGTTTATGCAGAACCATAAATAAATCCACTAGAAATCAATCAAACAAATTGTATTATATCTCAAAGGTACCACTTATTTTGGTATCAAATATTGTCAAAGTTCATATTTGTTGGTCAGATTCATTCACTCTAACTAGTATGGAGACAGTGATGATCAGAAGTCCACTTGTGGCTATGTGTTTCACTATAGAACTGGACCTTTGATTTCGTCATGCAAGAAACAGAAGGTAGTCTCTTTTTAAACTATAGAATTCAAATATCATGGCGTCATTCAAGAAGGTACTAAAGCAGTTTGGATTTGTCAACTTTTGGGAGAACTTGGCCTTTGTGTTCAAACCAAAACTACAATATAACGTGATAAATAGAGTTCCATACAGTTTGTTGACAATCATGTTTCCCATGGTTATGTGAAGCATGTTGATCTCCATGCTCACTATTTGAGATATTTGGTTCATGAGAATGTTGTTTCTCTCGAATATTGCAGAACAGATGATTAGGTAGATGATTTATTCACCAAATGTTTGGATGAAGATAGATTTATCAATCTATGCATGATGCTTGGGATTCAATAAGCTGCAATAATGGGGGGTGTCATAATGATGTAATTTCACCTCCTGAATCTCCAGAGCTATGTGGTTATGGGGAGGCGGTGTTGGAACATCAAGATTGATGGTTCAACACACATATCCTAGGTTCATTCGGTCGAGAAATAATCCTACATCTGGATATAGTCAGTTGGATGATCAACCAACACACTACACCAATTGATCAACTAGTCAACATGCATATCGGTCGGACAGTCAAATATAGCCAGGTAGTGGATCGATCTACCTGGAAATAAACTAGTAGTTGGAAACTTAGATGGTCGGGTTGAGCATCCTTGTCGAGCCAACTCAACAGAGCAGATTTGAGATATTCAACTCTAATAGCCGACAGTTACATGTGGACAAGATCTTCTAGATTCTATGGAAGTTGTTTTGATATTGAGTCTATAAATATGGGGTCCCTTGGGTCATTATTATCAATTGGATCATGGTGATGAGGCGATTGAGATCCAATATTCACTATGATGTTCTAATCATAGGGTGCTCTTCTTAAGTGTTGTAATGGTGTCTTTAGACACCACCCCTTATCTTCAAAATTTGTTGTTCCTCTTTGATTATCTGTAGTATTTTGTTATTTGTTTCATGTCATGTTACACCCTATTCCCCATCACATATCAATATCTTGTTTCACTTTCGACCATATAATGCTTCAAATGTGCTCATCTTTAAACGTGTCAGATACCCATTATTATAAGCAAAATCACCTAAATGTAAATAATCTTCCCATTTTGATAATTTATCCATCAAATACATTCTTAGCATGTCCTCGATCACCTAGTTGATCCTCTCTATTTTCCCATATGATTATGGGTGATACACTGTGCGAGAATTCATATTTGTCCCAAATCCTTTAAATAATCCCTTCCAAAAGTTTGATGTGAACTTGGGATCTCTTTCAAAAACAATTTCATTTGGCACACCGTGTAGCTTGGAAATTTCTCTCATATAAATCTCCACAATGTTAGCTTCCTTATGAGTGAGCTTCACTAGGATAAAATAAGCAGATTTGGTTAGCTTATCCACCACCACCATGATGGAATCATGCTACTTCATTGTTCTGGAAAGGTTGGTGATAAAATAAATTGTCACAACCTCCCATTTCCACTCTGGATTGGGAAATGGTTATAGCAATATAGATGGATGGTTGTGTTCATCCTTGACCTTATGACATTCTAGACATCTGGAAATATACTCAACTACCTCTTTCTTCATACCAAGGAAAAAATATCGGCTCTTAACAGCTACAATTATTTTCTGGTTACCTGGGTGCCCAGCATAAGGAACATTATGCATTTCCCTTAGCACCATATTTTTCAAATCCTAATATTTAGGCACATAAATGTTTCCTATGTACATGAGGATTCCATCCTCTCTCGGATCATAATATTTAATTATCTATTGCAAGTTACCTTGTTGTAATTTTTTATAATGTTTGCACATAGTGTTGATCTGATTTTCCAGCTTCCAAAATTCTATCTTTTAAATCACATTTGTACACGATAATGGTTGTAGCATGCATTTCATGCACCCTCGTACTGAGTGCATTATCTACCTTGTTCTCCTTTCCTTTTATACGCTTTATATCAAACTCATATTCACTGAGGAATTCTAACCATCTTATTTGTCTAACACTCAAAGTTGTTTGTTCAAACAAATATTGCATACCACTATGGTTTGTTCTTAGTTCGAATCTCTTTCCCATAAGATAATGTCTCCACACTTTTAAAGCATGAAGCGTGGCTACCAATTATAAATCATTAGTGGCATAATGTCTCTGCGGACTTACTCAACCGTTGACCCAGCATATCCATGCCACACGGCTAAGGAATCCTTTGATCCCTTCCTTGTGTTGATTGGGTTGGTTTTCATTTGGTATGAAAGCCCATGAAGAGAATGCAATTGGCCAGTCCAATTAGCACAAGGTTTTAGATAATGGACCCAAAGGTTGTTTGTATATAATTATATATGATTTTTTAATATGTTTAAAGTTAATACTATTCTATATGGATGGCTGTGTCATTGTTTTAGTTGGTATGTGGGCGTCACACTCCTCCCGGTTAGAGTTATGGCCATGAGGAAGTTCGAGAACCAGGAGTTTGGGTAATGGATTTAAGTTTGTTTAATGAATAATGTTTTGAGTTTTGATATATTTGTAGAGTAATACTATTATATATGGATATTACATGTCATGTCATTTTATGGTGTTGGTATACAAGTACGTCACATAATTCCTTAAGAGTTATGGCCTTTAGAAGTTGGGACCCTCATATGTCATCTAGAAACTAAAAGGTCAAAGTAGTCAAAAGTGGTTTAAGATATTTTAAAAAATAAATTGGAAGTGATAGGTGTACTACTCAAATTTCAAAGTGAATACAAAATAAGGTATTTAAATAATAAATTTAATGGAAATTAGAGGAGTGGGTTAACCCTAAAATGGGAAAGTGGAGCAAAATGACCTAGAAGATGCTTCTAAGGAAGCTACTTGGAAGTATAAATAAGAGTAGGCTCTCTCATTTTACATCAAGTGAGCATATTTAATATCTACAAGTAGTAGAGGTAACCAAAGGATATCTAAACCAAATTCCAGAGGGAAGGTGTTAGAAAACAAGGCTGAAATTCAAGGGAGGATAAATTATTTTGATGATGCTTTCCTAAGGTATGTTATTCAGAGGTCATCTCACCATTTTTAGCAATAAAAATTTATAGAATGATTCAGACAGAATTATTCAGGAAAGAATGAAACATATCCAAGTATCTTTGGTAAAAATTTCATCTTGTAGGTCGTTGTATTTTGGAGTTACACTGAAAATAGGGTTTGTGGCTAGTCAAAACTAAATTAAAGCAGGTGTTTTAGGTAAAAGAAACGTCATAAATTTCTTCATAATAGATCAAAATTGGAAATTAGAAAAATGTGTTGGTTAATTATAGTGCTGTTATTTTTGTGTAACATTTTTTGGATCATTTCATCAAATGTGCAATGTGAGGCATGCTCTACAAGGTCTCTCTCTAAAATAAGCTAGAATTCTAGCAGAAGTGGAGGTCAATTTTGCTATAATACATTTTCTGGCAGGTTCTAAGTAAGGAAGTTGACACACAGGAGGGTGCATAAAAACAAATTGAGAACATTGTGTACTATTTTAGATCTTTATTCATTCACAGTGCACATGAAGTTATGATTGTTTCAAGTTAGGGTTGTTGACTAATCCAAACTAGTCATGTGAGACTAAAAGAAAAGTTTGATGAAAATTCTAGTCTCTTGTTGTAAAACTTAAGGAAGGTTTGAAGATGTGATCCTTATACACCAGGTATATTACAAAGTTAAAAATCATATTTGGATGAAAAAAATTGATGAGGGCTTTTGGTAAAGCGCACGCTATTTGGGTACATGGTTGGGAATAAGTAGTTGAGTAAGGTTGTATACATGAGGTGTATAGTTGATGATGTTGGTACATATTGATAGCAGGTCATAGTTGATGAGTAGTTGAAACACTTAGTTGGAATCACACATGCACCCAGGTACATAGTTTGGATACACTTGTTTATGAGTGAGTTGATTACAAGTTGTTTGAATTACGAGGTTGGTGCATGGTTGATACATGATGTTTATAGTACGGGTTGATTCTGAGGTTGATGCATGGATTTCAGTTTATTGGTTCAGGTTTAAATTGGTATATCTCACGGTGATAGTGTAGCAGTGGTTCCATCACTCTACTTACACATCAGGGTGGTTGGAATGACAGGGCAGTTGGTTACAGCCACCTTCCAGAGTTGTAGGCTGGAGAACATATGAGGGAGTTGCCTTGGAGAATAGGAGTTGGAGCTTCCCGAGGTTGTAACTGAGAAACAAAGGGGGAGTTGGAGCCTCCTTCTAGTTGTATTTGGAAAACAAAGGAACTTGGGCAATGGGAATGTAATTCTTCAATACATATGAAAAAAGCATTTGTGGTTTTCTACTTTGGGTTTCCACGTAAAACATTGGTGTATTATGTATATTGTATGATTGTTCATTTGTTCATTTATTATTTACCTTGCAATTATTGGAGGGATAATGCTACATTACTATAACACTTGCATTATAGTTAAAAAGGACTAGGAGGTACTTAATGCATTCACCCTCTGATGAAATCCAACAATTGAGTATCAGGAAGAAGGTTCAGCAATCGGTTTAACTTAGCAGAAAGGTAGATGCGTGGAGAAGAAACAACTTGTATAAAAATAGAATGCCACAATGGATAGAAGATACATTTGGAACATAATGAGTAGAAAACATATATCTGAGGACAAGGGATTTGAAATTTGACAATCAGTAGTAAATGGATACATACTTACCAATGATTCCATGCTCGTGAAAAAAGCGTTAGAAACTTCGATCAGAAAAAATTCAAATCCAGTACTTTGAATGGTCTTAGAGTAAGAAATGGAGTGTTCACTGAACATTATGCGTCACTTCAAAGAGATTTGGGACAAACTTCAAAATATTTTGAGGAAATTCAAAGTCAAAGCTGACAGTTTCAAACTGAGTCAGTTTCAAACAACTTAAGGCCGAAGGGGGTAGAGGAATGTTAGGCTTACTTCCTATGAGTCGATGAAATGATAAATGCAATCATGGGATTGGGTGAAGAAATCAAAGAATATGTGAGAAATACGTTCAAAAAGGTACTAAAAGATCTATTCCTATGAGATTTTACCCTAAGATGCTCAGTACATAGAGAGAAATGTAGGTCGACTCAATAAGCATGGATACATGGAATCTTTCACATCCTTGTAGTATGAGAACTTAACAGGAAAATCAAGATATAAAGAAGCATCCTTCAAAGAATCCAAAAGTCAAAATCAAAGGGAAGTAAAAGAATAGCATACTTAATACTTGGTGGCGTCTGGGAGAGATGATGATAAAGAGCCAACTTTGTCAAAAGTGAGCAAGGGAATAGCAGTAGGTATAGAGATGAAAAAGCTTCTTTAATTTGTTTTAATTGTGATGTTAAAAGTCATTTTTGATAATAAATTTCTTACAAGAAAAGAGAAATGATGAAGGTTACTCAAAGGGAGAAAACAAACATATAGGGCAAAGAATGCCACAAAGAGTTTTCCAAGGAAAGAAACATGCACTGAGAGAGACATCATATCATCAAATGAACAGCAGAAGTCAGGTGGCTTGATTGGGGCAGAGGAAAGAGTTATATTCATGGCGGTAGGGGCTAAGAAAGGAGAATAATATGAAGAGAGAAGAGAATATAGAGAAGTATAGAGAGAAAAATTGAAGAAATGAGAGAAGTTATTCTAGAGAGGGGTAATGTATTACCATAGAAGTTATGAGGAGAGAAAAGAAAAAAAAAGGCTACAAGGAAAGAACTAGACAAGTAAGAAGACACTCAGGAACTAGACAAATGATCACAAATTTGAAGATTCAAATAGAAGAAGATAAAAATTGAAGAAGCACTCAAAATTTACTGAAAAAGACAATATCATTGGAATTTGGAAGCCTGATTGTCCATTAAGAAAGGATCTTCAAAATAAAAATATGTAAGACTAACTCAGAAGTTTTGGGTGACATTATCAATAGTCAAAATCTCATCATGATAGGTCCATACTTGGATACAATCCCAGGATAGAAAAGGATCAAGGCTTAAAACAATAGATCAAGAAACATATTCAAAAATATTTGCAGAAACAATAAAGGGGGATTGGAAGATATACAAAGGAAGATTACAGGGACACTCCTCCAAGAATCAGATTTACAGAATCAAAGATAAATGAGATAGGCCTGGGAAGAAAGAAGAAGAATTCATAAAGATTACCTCCCCTTCCAGGAATATCTTGACTCGAGGAACATAAACAACACTGAAAGTCATACACAAAGGGTTATCCAAAAAGGCCTAATGAAACACAAAGAAAAATTACCTATAGTTTTGAATCTTTGAGCACTGGAGTGTAATGTTACAAATGTAAAAATTTAGGGCCTTGTAGCCAAAGATTGTGAATGGCCCCTCACTAGAAAGGGCCTAGTAGAGCTAACAATAGTCCACAGTGAGGAACCTACCGGAAGAAATGGCGTGGATAAGAGAAATCATGATGATTATAGCAATGAAGAATTCACACTTTCGTTCTACAAGATCATGAGAGAAACATGGACAGAAATGTGATATTGGGTGTTCAAAACATGGCAGGTGATAGAGGCGAGGTTTTACATACAAAGGAGAAAGAGATGGATCAGTCTCAACCGGAAATGATGGTCCAGCCAAAAATCATTGGAAAAGAGCCACAGTCAGAATTAGGAACAAAAGAATACAAAAGCAGAAAAATTTTCTACTAGTAGAATATATAAAAATAATCTTCTAAGTGAAGTCTGATAATGTGACCAAGGTCAAAAGTTACTTCGATTCACAAATGTGTGACTAAAAGGTCAAAAAGTTACTTTCGATTCTACAAGAAAGAGGTGTGAGATAAGAAAAGAAGGTTAGGAAAATTGAAGTTACTATAGGCATGAGAACTTCAAACAACATATATGTGTTAGTGAGGTAGGAAATGAAAGAAAGTGTTGTCTAGGAAAGGAGGTACAGAAAGTTGGCTATGGCAGAGAAGAATGGGTTACATACATTTTGATAACCTTGTCAAAGTCATCAAAGATAAATAGTTACATACATTTTGATAACCTTGTCAAAGTCATCAAAAGAGAAATAGTCATAGAAATGCCCCAGATCACGAAACCAACCAACACTTTATGCAAGCATTGTCAACAAGGAAAACAAACAAATATCAGGTTCAAATCAATGGAATATTCAATGACAAGACCAATGGAAATTGTGCATATTGATCTAGTTGGACCAACTACAACAAAGGGCTTAAAAGGTGAGAAATACTTTAGTTTATTAGTTGATGATTATACAAGAATGATTGCAGTTTGTTTTCTCAAGAATAAGTCAGAAGCTTTTGAAAACTTCAAGATCTACAAGGAAATGGTTGAAAATGAAATGGATTCAAAAATCAAATTCTTGAGATTTTATAATGGAGGAGAGTTCACTTCAAAGGAATTTATGGACTACTGCAGTAGTCATGGAATAAAAAGGAAATTCTTCATTGATAGGACACCTCAATAGAATGGAGTTGTTGAAAGAAAGAACGGGACAGTACAAGAAATGGCTTGAACAATGCTAATGGATTCCAAATTGACAAATATTTTTTGGACACAGGCAGTGCATACAGTAGTTCACATTCAAAACAGAGTAATTCTCAGAAACAACACTGACAAAACTCCTTACGAGCTATGGAAAGAAAGACCAACAAATGTAAAGCACTTCAGAGTTTTTGGAAGCAAATGATACATCAAAAGAGAATATGGCAAAATGGGAAAGTTTGACTCTTGTGTGGACAAAGGAGTACTTGTTGGTTACTCAAGTACAAGAAAAGCATACAAGTGTTACAACCTAAGATTGAACAAAGTGATGGAAAGAATCAACGTAACAATTGATGAAACAGGTAGACAAGAATTAAAGGAAGAAGAAAATGATTCAATGGAACAACTTTACAAAGAAGAAACAAAAGATGAAAAATAATGGGAAGACGAAGAGGATCCGACAGAAACAGAAGAGAAAGTTCAGAAAGTAACTCCAAAACACCTAGCAGAAGAGTACAAAAGAATCATCCTTCAGATCAGATTATCAGAAACAAATACGCAGGAGTTGAGACTAGAAGAAGAATCTGTTCACCATAACAAAGGCACCTAGCACTCACATCTACGATTGAACCAACCTATTTTGAAGAGGCTAGCAAGGATGAATTTTGGAACAAGGCCATGGATGAAGAATTGGATCAAATAGAGAAAAGTGACACTTGGGAATTGGTTCCAAGACCAAAGCATAAGAATGTGATCATCACAAAGTGGGTATACAGGAATAAATTGAATGAAGATGAACAGGTTACAAGG